>APFE030794334.1:10692-23986 GCA_000404065.3 Pinus taeda | reverse complement strand
AATGTGGATTAGTGCCATGAATGAAGAGATGAAATCTATGTATGACAATGACGTTTGGGATATCGTTCCATTGCCTAAAGACAAGAAACCCGTTGGTTGCAAATGGATATTTAAGACTAAGCGGGATTCTAAAGGCAATGTTGAAAAATACAAGGCACGTCTTGTTGCGAAAGGTTTCACACAGAAAGAAGGTGTTGATTATAAAGAGACTTTCTCTCCAGTTTCATCGAAAGACTCTTTAAGGATTATATTGGCGCTTGTAGCACATTATGATTAGAACTTCATCAGATGGATGTAAAGACGGCGTTTCTCAATGGTGACATTAATGAAACGATCTATATGAAGCAGCCTGAAAACTTTGTATCAGGTGATGCAGGGTCTATGGTTTGCATACTTAAGAAATCTATTTATGGGCTAAAACAAGCATCTCGACAATGGTATTATAAGTTTCACCAAGTTGTTAGCTCATTTGGTTTTGAGTCTAACATAGTAGATGAATGTATATACCTTAAGTTCTATGGGAGTAAATTTATTTTCTTGGTTTTATATGTAGATGACATATTGCTTGCCAGTAACGATAAGGATATGTTGCATCAAACTAAGAATTTTTTATATAAGAACTTTGAAATGAAAGATCTTGGTGATGCATCATTTGTTCTAGGGATTGAAATACTTAGAGATAGATCTCAAGGTATTCTGAGGTTATCCCAGAGGAACTATATCGATAAGATTCTAACAAGATTTGGCATGCAAAACAACAAACCAGGAGACACCCCTATATCAAAAGGAGATAAGTTTAGTCTGAAACAATGTCCCCAAACTGACTTAGATAAAAACCTCATGAAAGATATTCCCTATGCCTCAGCCATGGGTAGCATCATGTATGCACAAGTATGCACGCGTCTGGATATTTCGTTCATTACCGGAATGCTAGGGAGATATTTGAGTAACCCAGGTATGGAACACTGGAAGGCAGCCAACCGAGTGTTGAGATACCTAAAGAGAACAAGGGACTATATGCTCACATATCGGAGATCGGAACAACTCGAGGTCATTGGGTATACCGATTCTGATTTTGGAGGATGTGTCGACAGCATGAAGTCAACATCAGGATACATCTTTATGATGGCAGGTGGTGCTGTGTCATGGAAGAGCGCTAAACAGTCATTGGTAGCCTCTTCCACTATGGCAGCTGAATTTGTTGCATGCTTTGAAGCATCTAATCATGGCGTATCGCTGAAGAACTTCATCACAAGTCTGAAAATTGTGGATTCTATTCAAAAACCACTCAAATTATTATGTGACAACAATTCAGCAGTGTTATACGCAACCAAAAACCGAAGTTCGTCAAAGTCGAAGTACATTGACATTAAGTTTTTGGTTGTAAAAGAGAGAGTGCAGAATAATGAATTATGTATAAAACACATAGGTACAGACTCCATGATTGCGGATCCTCTTACTAAAGGATTACCACCGAAGAAGTTTCACCAACATGTTGCTTGTATGGGTGTAATATCTGTTTAGGATGATTAGAAAATGTGGGAGTCTGAATATGTTTTAAGTTTTTTTTTTTTTTTTGATGTTCTATGTAATGCAATTGTAAAAAATTTTGATGATATATACAAGTTGCATTCAGTTTCAGTTTCATTATTTCTTTCTTTAAAGTTTAAATTTTTGGCCTCATACAATAAAGTAAAGGTGACTCAATTAGAAATAGGCACGTCTAATCACACTTGCGTGTAATTTCTAAACTATATGTTCAAATCAGATTCATGTCATTCAGTTATGTTGGCAGCGTGATTTATGTCAGTTTTTTTGCGAATAAATGTGACAAATGCCGCTAGTCCTTTGTTAGCTAATTGATGGGACGGAATTGTTTAAGAATTCGATAAGTAAAGACATGAAAATTGGCATGCATAGTTAAGATATATAATCAAAAGGTTGCACTTGTTCATGTGGGAGATTGTTGGATTTAGAGACGTCTAATTACAATAATTAAGTTGGACATACGTGCATTATGATTATGATATCAAATACTGTCAGCAAGATTACATTTATGTAATGATTAAAATATGCTAAATAATGTGATTAATTAAGTCATGGCATTATACGTATTTAAATAAGGATTAGGATACAAATACATATAGAATAATGTTAAACAATTATAATTGTTAATGGACCGATTATAATTGATTAAAATAAATAGCAGTAATAAATTTCAGCTAAATTTCGGCTGTCCAGATTTCTTGACAGACTTGTTTCAGCTAAATTTCGGCTGTCCAGATTTCTTGACAGACTTGTTTCAGCTAAATTTCGGCTGCCCAAATTTGGGGTTTTGCACTGCTATAAAAGGGATGAGTCTCCAAGGCTTGCAATCACTCAGAAAAATTTTCTGCTCCATTGAAGACTTGATACTTTATCAAGGATAGCCAGAGAAAAGGATTGCAAGCTCTTGGAAGGATTCAAGAGCCAATAACTCAAGTCAAGACCAGGAGCTTTAGAAGATGGAAAGTAAGTTCCGCTGTGCATTAATTTCAATTTCTTACAAAGGAGTAGATCTTGGTTAGGGTTTAAAGTAATTAGGAAAACCCACAAAGTAAAACCAACAAGGATTTCCATATTTCTGAATATTGAATAAGGGAGGTTTCTCTTTTCTTTAGAGTATGAGCACTGAACTAAATATTGAATATTTTCTGTAAAACATTAAGAGTAGAACCTACTTTTCCCCGAGAAATGAAGTAATTGTTATAGATCAATGTCAGATTTTCTTGAATTAACTGGGTTGATTCAGGAGGAATTCCAAATCTCTGAATTTTGAATAAAGCATTTTGTTTTGATAATTAGCTGCTCAATGGTCTAAATGGAAAAACTTCCAGATATCTGAATATTGAATGGGTTCTGAATATTAATTATTTCAATAAAAGAAAGCAAAGGATTAATATCAATAAAAGTGGCAATAAGGAGGCAAAGGCGTAATATTTTCAATAAAACAACAGTATGGAATAAGTGGAAGAATTCTGAGTATTAATTATTTCAGTAAAAGAAAGCAAAGAATTTCAATAAAACCAGATCAACTGTATGGAGGCGGAGTAATATTTTCAATAAAACAAGCAGTTCCTATGGTTATAGGAGTAATATATGTATCTTAACGGCACTGAGATATCTCGTAACTTATGTGATATCTCCAATCTTTGTAAATATTTAAATTATATTTACTGTGTTATAAAAACTATTTTGCAATTTAATTTGTCATTAAAAATAAAGACTTATCAGTATTTTATTTCACTTATTAAAAATAAAGAGTTATCAGTATTTTATTTTATTTCACTTTCTAATTAGTTAGAAAGAAGACAGTTACTTATTCCTAACTAATTTCTTGAGGATTTATTCCAGAAGATCAAGGATAGGAGTATCTTACATTCCCCCCTAACTGATTTCTGGAGGATTTATTCTAGAAGATCAAGGATAAGAGTTAAGAGTATCTGACATTAGGAATTGGAAAAGAGAGGAACTAAGAAAAAAAAATCTCTAAAAAAAAGAAAATCTATGCTGGTAGGTCAGACAAACCTTCCAGTGGTTACGTCTACTTTGGACCAGATAGCTGAAGCTGAGTGGATGAAAGTTCCTAACCTTCCGTGGTTACCTCTGCTTTGGACCAGATAGCTGAGTGGATGAAAGTTCCTAAATCACGAACAAAATAAGAAAAGAAAATCTCTCAAGAAAAGAAAATCTATGCTCGTAGGTCAGACAAATCTTCCAGTGGTTACGTCTCCTTTGGACCAGATACTGAAGCTGAGTGGATGAAAGTTCCTAACCTTCCAGTGGTTACGTTTGCTTTGGACCAGATCGCTGAGTGGATGAAAGTTCCTAAATCATGAACAACAAAATCTGTGAAGAAAAGAAAATATGTGCTAGTAGGTCAGATAAACTTTCCAGTGGTTACTTCCAGTGGTTACGTCTGCTTTTGACCAGATAACTAAGCAGAAGAAGGTTCCTAAATCAGGAACAGCTTGGGGGATGCACTGTGATAGTTGTCTCAAAGTTGAGAGACAAAACAACATATAACAGGGCCTAGTGTGGACCAAATTTGGCAAATAGCGAATTCTAAATAACTAAAAAGACCCTTACACTAATTAAGTAGCAAATCTAATTTGCAGGGCACCTTAATTAATAGCTTTAAAAACCACTTTCAATATCTATTTGAAGTAGTTATATACTCCAACCCTCATGGTATGTTCAGTGGAATAACATAAATAATTAAATTGATAGAGTTTATGCAAGTAAGCCTTTTGCAAAGATTATATATTAAATAAGCAAATAAATGTTTAGAAACATATGCGAATGCATACAATAAAAATAAGCATGCAAGTATGACTACTCATAAGTGTAACTACCAAACCTCTGTTTAAGCAACGTTATAAGTAAGACTATAAACCTATCATAAGTAGGGTAATTGGGAATCTAAATTTTGTTGTTCAATATAGCAGTTATTAAATAAACAGAGAGAGATTTTCCATACTGTGAAATAAAGAGAAATGAATAAATGAATTCAAACTCTAGATATTATAGTGACATTTTCTTTAACCAGCTTTATAAGTAAGACTATAAACATATCATAAGTAGGGTAAGTGGGAATCTAAATTCTGTTGTTCAATATAGCAGTTATTAAATAAACAGAGAGAGATTTTCCATACTGTGCAATAAAGAGAAATGAATTCAAACTGTAGATATTATAGCGACATTTTTTTTATCAATTAAATAAATAACCAGCAAATCATTTATGCTAACTGGAGGAAGAATAAATAAGAGTAACCAAAACTCTGTTTACCAAGAACTTCTATCCATTTGTTTGCAAGATTTATTCTTCCTCCAATGAGCATAAATCACTATCTGAAACAATCATTGTGCACAATCTATCTGAAACTCCTCTCCATCATTCGATCATCTCGAAGACTGAGCACAATCGATGAGGAGCTCCCTCCAAATCTCACAGCAGGGTAGTATCGTAGGCTAACACGCAACAAGAGTAAATACACCACACCTCGATCGAATGCCACAACTACAACATTAACACCATAGGTAAGCATGACTGCTAGAGTGATAAATATCAGAGCTGAGCCATCGGTGGTAGTAAATGACTCCGGTCAATCTCGAGATATGATATGCCCGAATAATCACAAATTCGCCGGACTAAATTAATACGATCTTGTGTAATCATGTTGGGATAAAGACAAGTCATTATGTTGTACTTTATATATAATAATGTGTTGGACTGTAGAACTCACAGAAATGTAAAGGGAACAATATAGTTTGGTTTTATATTACATTGTCATCATGTATATATATATAATAATAATAACTTTTAAAATTTACAGATATAAATATTGCCATTCTTTTTTACATATATATAATGGGTAGATGTGTGAAATATGGTATCAAAGCACTAAGGTTGTCAAACTAAGACCTCTGGAATAAAGAAATAACAAACTCGGTGATGATCCATGAAATACCGTAACAGATATCATTGTGTTTGTACAAGAATTGAAGGATGAGATGGCCCGACTACGGGCAGACAATGAAAGACTGATGTAAGAATAAGATAAAATTATGAAGAGTCTATCTGACAGATAGAATCATCGACCACTAATCCTTAGCCTTGAATGTAGAAACATGACAGGGGAATGAGAGTTTCGAATGAGGAATGTGGAAACAGAAGGTGGCGATGAGAACTATGAAGAAGAATAAGATAATGTGTCAAATAACAAGACACAAAAAAGGCAGAAAATAGAACTTCAAGGGGAATTCTGAAAAATAAAGCCTTCTCTCTTTGATAGTGAACATGAAGAGGCGATGAAAGCATGGCTCATCAATATGAAAAAGTATTTCTAGTTTTACGAGTATGACCATAATCTAAAGGCTCGTTTGGCTATTTTCAAGCTACAAGGAAAAGCCACACTATGGTGGGAGGAAGTAAATGAACAAAATATAACCTGGGAAAATTTTTAAATATATTTTAAAGAAAAATATTTAACGGATTGATTTTATGAATAAAAAGCAAAAGAGTTTCATGATCTCTCGTTAGGCCAAATGTCCATGGATGAGTTCATAACAAAGTTTATGTCATTACTTTGGTATGTCCCTTACATACACGAAGAAAAGCAAAAGTGCAACACTTTATCAACAGTCTCATGAAAGAACGACTAGAGTTTGACAACCCAAAAACTATGGATGAAATTATTTGTAATGCACGGATCTGTTGTCAGCAAAACAAACCAAAGAGATACTTGAGAAAGAGATGGACTGACAAAAAGGGAAGTAAATTTGTTCCCAAACACAAGGGAAACAAGGGAACAGACAATAAGGGATTGTATAAAGGTTAAACTAACCGAAATATAAATAAGAACTAGCCTAGATTTAAAGTACCATGTGCCAAGATGAATGAGCAAGCTAGCAGAACTGAAATAAAATTAATTAACAGACCACCTGTAGAGTGTTGGGGATGTGGAGGCCCGTATTATGTCAAAAACTGCCCATCTCACAAAGGAGTTGAACAAATTTCGTAGATACAACAAGCATCTATAGTCGGAGAAGTAGGAAAAAGCCTCTCTAAAATTAATTTTCCCTTGAAGATCATCACGCATAATTTCAGCCAACCATGGTTGAATTTGAAGGTAAAGTGTTTAGCCAGCCTATATCTATTTTAATTGAGCTTAGGGCTACCTTGAGTTACATTAGCCCCAAGATAGTGGAACAATGTAAATTGCAAGTTGTAAAGTTTAAAAATCCCTGGTTAGCACATCTAGCAAGAGAATGACATATCTGAATGTGTTGCCCTGGGGTCATACGACATCCTTATAGGTATGGACTAGTTGGAAGAACATTGGTCCATTATTAACTGTAAGACCAAAATCATTAATTACTGGGATGAGACAAGAATTACAGGAAACAACCGAGAGAAAAATGTGAGGTGTTGGAGGTGACAGGAGGCTTAGGAAGGTGTGTGATGGGTGGAATGGAGTGGGAAAATTCGTAGGATCACTCGGAACTCAAAATTAAAGTCAGGAGATGGATCATCCTATAGGAATTACAGGAAACCTATAGGATCCAGCCGAGAGAAAAATGTGAGGTGTTGGAGGTGATGGGATGCTTAAGAGAGGTGTATGATGGGTGGAATGAAGTGGAAGAATTCCTAGGATCACTCAGAACTCAAAATCAAAGTCAAGATATGGATGGACTCACTCAAAAAGCATGGAGAAGTTTCCTTGTGAAATGATAAAATTAGTGAGGGTTTAATGACTAAGAGAATCAAATTCAAATTGAATGGGAAAAATTTTGTTATTAACTAAGATTCCTTCAGTCTCTATTACAAGTGGAATCACTCAAAAATACATATGTTAATCCATTCTAAAAATATAAAAAATAAAACCATTACTAATTGAAAATCTATAAATTCAAGAACTAGTGAGCTAGTAAATCTAAAAAATGCCTGACCAAATCAAGTGAAAATGCAATGGGGTGATTTTTGTTATGAACTAGAATTATTTTGTGATCTAATGCAAGTGGAATCAAGTTGATTTAAGCTCGTTAGCATGCTCTAAAAAATAACAGAAATTTATTGTTCTTTGCTAGAAAGGAGGTCCAACAATCTAGATTTGGGAATAAGAAAACCGATCTAAGAAATTCAATGATTATTCTGAACTTCCAAAGCTTTTCCAAAAATGAAATAATGCTTGTGATCCTACAAAACAACTGACATCAACCATTTAACTCAAATCATACATCAAGAAATCATTAATACTAAATGCAGAAGTAGAAATAAATAAAAACTAGATGGATGTGAATAAGCAATGAAAAGAGGGAAATAAAATGATACAAAAGGGCTCTGAGGCTCCTGGGATGGCCAAGCACAAGGAAACTTAGAGACTTATGGAGGATAACAAGATTTAGACGTTGAATATGACACCAATCTTCATTATTTTCATCAATAGAATTACAACCCTGCAAGAAAATACAATCGAAGCATGTTCTTCATGTGCACACTATGATCAATATCTTGAATAGGAAATCCGAGAGGATCTTCCTCGTTGTCATCATCTCTGCCCATTTCTTCTACATTCTTTGCCATCTTCTTCTTCTACCTACAAAAGTAAATGGTGATGTGGCTCTTACTGCACCACGTGATTGAATGGGGGGGTGGGTCGGTGTTGGATAATTTTTTGTTTTTGTTTTTATGATTGAACGAAAGCTATAATGCAATGCAATTTTCTACTTCTAAAATTAAATATACCTAATGCAAATATTTTTTGTTTTTTAAAAATTAAAAAGAAATGAATCATTATTTACTGAGACTATTAGCTTGCTTTCTTGCCCTTATTCAAGATGAGTTCTTGAATATTTTTTTTGTTTGTTTAGCAAGTCATTTATTGGCATAGCAAGTCATTTATTTGCCTTAGGACTGCCTCCTGTAGCATTTCTGGGTCACTGTAATTCCTACATGATCATCCTGTAGAAAACACAATCCCTTTGTAAATTGAAGTAAATGAGTGGAAAAAATGATAGAAATGGTGGAGGAATGAATGGTAATGAGTGGTAAAATAAAAATATGAGTGACAGGGGTCTCTTTGTGATCCTCCTTTGCTCCTTGACCGTCATTCTTGCTGACTTGCGAATGGAGATTTCATGAAAATGGAGAGGATGCCCTCTTTGTTTTTTTCAAGAATGAAATGGGATGGATGAATGAGATAGTGAATATGAAGTGGATGGAGGACTTGGAGTGCTGTCATGACTTTGGCCTTTGCAAAAATTTCTTCTTTTAATTGATGTCCTCATTCTTTGAAATCATCACCCTTCATAATTTGACTTTTCAACATCGCATGAGTGAAGGAGTGAGTTGTAATTGATGGCGGTTAAGACTGCTAACTAATCCTTAGCTTATAAAACCTTATCTCTCATAGATTGACAAAAAATTTCTAACTATAATATGATGAAGAGAAGAGGTCAAGAATATTGCATACTCGTACCTACCTGATGATTGTTGGAGAGACATGTATGCTATTGCTGAGTTGATGTTGATGTATAGGTGTTGGATGGTGATGCTGATGTTCCTGATGCTGCTGCTAAGCTCTGGAGGAGCTTCTTTGACCTCTGAATCTCCTTTAAAACTGCTCACTGTCAATCACGTATGTGTTTTTCTGTATCCTGTAGGATTACAAAACAATGACTTGTTTTGTCCATATCTCCAAAATAATAGACTAGATTGAGTAGAAAATTTTTGAGCATGTTGCTATCATCATTATGCACCTCTCTATTAGCCTCGATGGAAATAGGCCCAAAAATGGATCCATATATGCTCTTAAAGTCTTCAGATTTGCTTAAGATCATCCAAAGTTCAAAATCAATGCAAGATGAGAGCCCTTGGAAGGGCGGAAATACACTATCGAGAGGAAAAAAATGATTGAAAACCATGAAAAAAACCAAAATTGCAAGATTAAACATTGGAAGAACAACAACCATTAGATCTGGTCGATTAATAGCTCAGATCTAAGCAGTTAATCGCAATCAGCATTCTAGAGAGGACGACTTAAGGATGGGTGGAAGACCCCACCGATCAACAATCTCTGATGATCGGATTGGTGGGTTGCATCGGTAGGGTATTGGCTATTAATGTAAAGGCCTTGGGCATGAGCGTTAAGCGATTGCAGTCAGATTGCATCGTCATATTGCAGTGGAGTAGCACCAAGTGGCAGGGCCTATGCACATGGTAGTGCCAATAGCGATGAAGCCCAAACCCGAAAGGGTTTGGGAGGTGAAATATATATTATTTGAGATCTGCACAAACACTGGTTTTAATGCATTCTCAATGTATTTTTGTTATATAACGAAATACAAAGGGGAATAGTGCAACGTCAATAGCGATGAGTCCTGGACCCGAAAGGGTTCGGGAATGAAATCTATAATGTTTGAAGTCTCCCAAAGGCCAATTTTCCCTTCTCTTCAGTGTTTTTCAAGAATATTTCAAAATACAAAGGAACAAAGGGACCCGACCATTTACGATAGGCAACAACAACCCAAAGGGTGGACCTGATAGAAGAATAAATCATTTTTGAAGACTTTAGAATTCTGAAAAGGACATAGAGGGGCGAGATTCCTCAATGTTGTTGTATTTTCTATTTAAAACAGAAACAATAATTATTTTCGGTAGAAGTCCACAATATGGCAGCGTTGCTCTGTGAAAACAGAAAGCATGCATTGTTAAACATTTGAAAGGGCCACAACACGCACAGCTCATTCCAAACCGACGAAGAGGCCAAGAAGTAGCACAACGCAACACAACACGTGCCAATGTCCAAAACAAATAGAAATATCAAAGGCCATAGGGCAGCCCATCAAAACAAACATCATGGGGCATTTCTAGTAGGAGAGAACTCCTAGACAATGCATCAAACTACCTAAAGGTGGTTATTCCTCTGTCAGAAGGAGAAAAATTTTGAGCCATGCTTACCTATTCAGGGAATCAAATAGTTAAGAGACAGGGAGGATGGATTAAGATCTCGAGCCAATAAAAGGCCTATAAAAGGTTGAAAACTAAATGTAGCAAGGGTTAACTTTTGGAGACTAATGAGACTTTGCTACTCAAGCTTCTCATCTTCATTCATTAGCAATGCAAGCTTATTTTGTTGTTATTTGTAGAATGTCCATTTTCTCTTCTTCTCTAAGATTGCACTTAAACAGGTTGTTTATATTTCTTTTGTGTCTAATGCCAGATAATTGTCATCTTATCTCTGCGTTGATAAATTATATTTGCAACCTTCTTTACTGCCTATAGCTAGCCATTCATATGTGGTTATATATGCACCTGCCTGTATAGTTAGTATTTTCATTTGCTTCCTGTAGCTAGCCATTCATATGTGTTTATATATGCATTTGTTGGTATGGTCAGTATTCTCCATCCATTCATTGAATCTACAAACTATTGAGCATTAGTGGTCTAAAGCGTTGTAAGCCGAGGATGTTCATGCATGTCTTGAATAAAAACATAGCTGAAATGTTTATCTGGCTTGATCCAAACCATCATTCACTCCAATAGTTCAGAGAACAATATTGAAGATTATATGTTGGCAGGCATCTCTAATCTACAACCTAAGAGAGTTTCCTGGAGTGATAACATAATTGGCGTCGTTGCCGAGGAGAGGAAACTGAAGCTCGACTTCCTTAGGAGACGACACATATCCAGCTTTGATGATAGATAAAGTTTGGGCACTTTTCGGTTGTAATAATCTATCTAGCGACTCTACCGGACACTGAACCTCTTGGTAACTCCACTTCATAGTTCTGGATCAGTTTGTGAGGCATACTCAAATAAATCCTCAGAAGTCACAAGCTAACCTAGTACCTGATTCTGAAAAGATCACTAGAGAAAGGAAGGTATTGCAAAAAGGAGCATTAGGTTCAGGTAAACCTAAACAATATTCTATATCTCTTCAAGAAAGGCTTGTAATAGAATAAATACATGTTGAGAGTATAGCATCTAATACTAATAGTGAAAAAAAACTCCTAGAGATTCATAAAGCTCCTTATTCTTTCGGTTCTCCTTTTGTTGTAAGCCCAAAGGAAACCTCACCTCCTATCCATCATACTCCTTTAGTCTTATTAGTCACTCCTCAGTCTTCTATCATTTAGACTGCAACTACTCTTTTAGCCACCACAACCATGGCAGGTCCACAAGCACCTAACAAAATGGAAAGAATCATAGTTGCTAGGTATGGACCTATAATACTAGACACTCCTTTGAATGTCATGCGTACTAGAGAATATCAGAATTATATACCTAAGTTCACTGGGACTGAAGGTGTTTCAGCTGAAGAACACCTTGAGTCATTCTATAGCTATGCTGATAACCTAGAAATTATTGAAGATGATGTCTGGATGAGAGTCTTTGTCCAAAGCCTAGATGGAGAGGCTAGAAAATGGTTAAGAGAACTAACCCCAAGATCTATAGTAGATATTGAGGCTTCAGATGATGCATTTCTAAAGCGTTGGGGGGATAAGAATGATCTCCTTTACTACCACACTGAGTTTGTGAACTTAAGGAGGGAAAATGGTGAGCTTCTATCTTATTTTAATAAGATATTTAACCACATGTACAACAAGATACAAGCTGAAGTAAAACCCACCTCTACCTCTGCTAGGCTCATCTATACCAATGCCTTTGATTATGACTTCTATTCACTGTTGAGGGAGAGGCAATGTGCTTCTTTGGTTGATATGCAGGATGCAGCCTTGGAAGTAGAATCAATCATCATGGTTGCTGAGAAGCTCAAGGGAAATGCTGATAGAAGTAGAGGATGAGATCCATTATATGAAAGACGGAAGCAATGCCCCTTTTTTAACCAAAGCTTCCTATGAGAATTCATTATTCGATGACCATATCAGCCAAGAGTGGGACGGTGAAGCTGTCCTACAAACTAAAGATCAACAAAGATATAATCTGAGGTCAAAGATGAATAATGTCAAGAAAACTCCTGTTCATAAAGCTATTGTCCCTCCAGAACATCAAGCTAATAAGCAGAAGCAACCAAAAGTTGATCCTATCATTCCCAAAGCTCCAGCCATAGAGGTAAGAGCCCTTGACAAGTCCCCTTCTTCTTTCAGTTTTCAAACAAAATTTCAAAAGCTAAGAGTGCTTATGCCTTTGATTGAACTAGTGAAGAATGAGTCCTTCAAGAAATCTATCCTTGAGGCTGTTGAGTCTAAAGCCATCCAAGCCTCCACTGACTATGTAAATCTGCAAGATGACTAACCAGCTGTTATCCTCAGCTCAATGTTTGAAAATTGTGAAGACAACTCCCCATCATTCTATGTTTCTCTGTATATTCATGATAAAATCCTTCACAATTGCCTTCCAGACACTGGAGCTAGCCATAATCTAATGGCCAAGGCTATCATGGATAAATTGGGTCTTGTCATTACAAAGCCTTACCATGACCTGTTTTCGTTTGACTCTAGAAAAGCAGAATGCTTGGGACTAATCAAGGATCTAGCCTTCACTTTGTCTCTGCTACGTATGAAAAGCATGATGATGGATAACAACGTAAACTTTGAAACGGGAACTTTGGCCAAAACAACCCAAAAAAACATCAAAAATAGTGCTAAAAACGAAAAGTGTTGATGTTGGAATAACAACTTTTTTTTCTTGGGTAAATTTTCATCATGTTTTAAAAATGGCAGTGAAAACCAATTTTTTGCACAAAAATTGCCTAAAAAACACCCTCAAAACTAAAAGTGTTAACACTGG
>APFE030794330.1:5042-18661 GCA_000404065.3 Pinus taeda | reverse complement strand
AGATCTTAAGATATTCAACCCAAAAGCATACACAAGCCAAATGATCTCCTTTGCTTTATATAGGCAAGCTCTTCCTCAAATCATGGACCAATACCACGGGCCAAAACCATAACAACCAATACCATCAACTCAATACTAGGGATCAACATGTTTGTCGAGATGCCGTGGTCCAAAAACCATAGGTTCAAATTCCAAGGACTAACTACCATGGACCAAAGGTAAGTTTTCCCACATGAAATAAACTTTTCTCCGCATAAAACTCCGTGAACTTTTCTCCACATGAAATAAACTTTTATAAACTTTTCTCTGCATAAAATTCCGTGAACTTTTCTCCTGCGTACTTCTTAATTATCATCATATTGAGAGCCATGCCATGGGTGTTGCCATCAAGTACAACATCTGTAACATATAACCATACCAGAAACATAATGCCAACACTACCATGGTTTGTGACGATGCCTTGTGAAACTTCAAACCTAACAATCACATGATTGAATATAAAAACAGATGTTGTTTCGTCCTTAGCCTTATATGTGGGTATCACCTCGACCCATTTCGTGAAATAATCTACTGCAAGGATAGTGTACCCATGCCCCCCGGACGAGTGAGGGTTACATGTAAGGAAATTGATGCCCCATTTAGCGAAAGGAATGACAACAATGACTGGGTGAAGAGGAGATGGGTGTGCATGCATTTTTCGATCCTAGATCTGACAATTATGACATTTTTGGACAACAATTATGTAATCTTTAAACATAGAAGGCTAGAAGTACCCTATGTGCGGGATCTTTCGAGCAGTCAAAAACCCTGACATATGACCACCACAAGCTCCATAATGACAGTGATTTAATGCCTTTTCAACATCCTCATGAGTTAAACGTCATCTGAAGATGGAATCAACACCATGACGATAAAGTGTATCACCAACAATATTGTATTGTTGGGATTGGTATTGGATACAATGACGATCAGTTCGACTGAGTTTTGGCCAAAATATTTGGGTTTGAAGATAAATAATGATATCTCCATACTAGGGATCTAAAGTACTAATAAGAAAGAGAGATTCGTCTGGAAGATAATCCTTTGCCACAGTTTATGACTTAGTACGGGGAAAATCACACAATAATTCAACAAATACTAATGATTTCTTAGATTTAGATTTTATGAATTCCAAATCGAATTATGGCAGGATAATTATCCATTTGGAATACTTCCCCCCCAACAATTGTCTCGTAAGAATATAAACCATGGGGTTGCAATCGAAAATCACAATAGTTTTGCGCTATAAAATGTAGTGACAAAAACGTTGGACAACTTGAATGTGTGCCAAGGCCAATTTCTCCACATGTGCATATTTTGCTTTAGTTTTGGTCAGATTTTTGCTTAGGTAATATATCACACGCTCTTCATTCAATTTATCTTCCTGAACTAAAAACATGCAAATAGTGGCATGAGATGCAGCTAATTATAAAATTATTCTCGATGATAATAGGGAGGATGCAATACCAGTGTATGGGTCAATGCATATTTCAGTGCATCAAAGGCCTTTTGAGCCACTTCATCTCAAGTAAATGAGATGCCATTTTTCAATAGTCGAGTAAAACATTTGGTTAACTTGGTGTAGCTCTGGATGAATCGACGAATAAAGTTTTCCTTTTGTTGCAAACTTTGGAGCTAACAAAGACTGGAAGGAGGAGGCATGTCCAGAATAGCCTCAACCTTGAGCGGATCGACACAAATACCTTCCTTTGAAATGAATAATCCTAAAAATCGACCAAATTGCACACAAAAAACACACTTGTGTGGATTCAAGTGTATATTGCAGTGACAACATTTGATAAAGATAACTCTCAAATGCTTTGGATGGTCTTCCCGTCTCATTGAATGAGCTGGCAAGTCATCCAAACAGGGTTGCACAATATGCTTGATATCGTGAAATGTGTAAGGCATAGCCTGTTGGAAAGTTTCACCTCCATTCTTCAAACCAAATGGGATTTTTTGATAGGAAAAATCCCCCCATGGATAGATGAACACAATTTTATGTTGATCAGTTGGGAGTATGTTGATTTGGTTGTAGTCAAAAAATCTATCCATAAATGAAAACATTTAATTTCTAACACAATCATCAATGGTTTGATCGAAGAAGGGGGTAGGGTAGTTTTCCTTTGGACATGCATTATTGATATCCCTATAATCAACACATACTCTAATGGTTCCCTACTTCTTGTTAACATGTACAATACTGGACACCCAATCAGTCAAAGGAATTAGGTAGATGAAACTTGCTTTGAGCAGTTTCTCGACCTTAGCTTTAATCACAACAACCTTTCGCTGATGCACTGGACATAATCGTTGTCTCATAGGGTTTGCATCTGGGTAAGTCTTGATCTTGTGCACAATAATGCTCAGGTCAATTCCTGGAATTTTCTCATAGGACCAGGCAAAAATGTCGCGCAATTCTTGAAATAGGGCTTTATACGTCTAAGTCTCTGAGCACGAAGTGCCTGTGTGGATATTTTCAATAATTTTGTTTTGAATGAGATGTCAATGGAAAACGTTGTAGATATATTACGCAAATTCCTTTCGGATTCAACTTGAAGCGCTGAAATGGGCCATTTTGGACTATCTACAATCTCTCGCAAAAACATAGTTGAAAATTCATTCTCGATTTTACCAGGGTTAGGTGGAAAATATGAATGGTGATGATAATAATTCCATGGCATCTCATCTGAAGTCATGACCTCCATAATACTTTTGTGAGTTGGAAACGTACAGTCAAAAGGATCAAGAAGTGAAACTAGTTCTAACCAAGGTAAAGGAGAATAACCATCATTGATTGTATCCACTCAACTAGTCTCAGAATATGATGGGCTGGAAAATGATTGAACTTCCTGATAAGCCAATTCAAGCAGGCTCAAAGGCATCTCATTTCCATAGGAGGTCAATTCATATTTTGAAGGCACTATCCACAGATCAAATTATTCCATAGTGCTTGATGTAATCATGTTAACAATGAAAAAATTAGAAGGAAAGTTAGGTGGAGGGAGTGCAAAGGTTCCTATTAGTGATGAGTCTTTGAGCAAACCAACACCAACATCCTCATAAAGAGCATTCGTTTTTTCGACAAAAGGTATGCTACTCGTAGAGTTAGGGTTTAAAGTGTAGTAAGACAAAATGTCTACTTTGACAATTTTCCCTTTGTGAGGAAATTGTATCATTAGAAAAAGAGATGTCACCACTGTTGACATATCAAAGGTCCAACTTCAACCAAGAAAAATGTTGTAATTGAGCTAAGAATCAACAAATTCAACTTTGATCGCCACTGTTTTACTGTCTAATTTTATGGGCAGATCATTTAGGATTCCATAAGGAGGAAAACCTCTTCCATCAAGGGATATTAGAGTGGTAGGTGACTGATTAAAGGTCAGAGAACCTAGAGCTTTCTAATAAGCAATCGACATAATATACATGAAAGCTCCTTCATTAACAATAGTGTGAAACACTCGTCTGGTTTTGACAAAAAATGGAATCTGGAATACCAGTTGATGTGAGAGTCTAAGTATATGACTCTTGAGATCAAATATAATTAGATTAGAATCCTTCAGATCAATATATCTAATGTATGACAATAATAGATTTCATTACGCTAGACATGTTTGCAACACCTCAAGAGCTAACATTACGGAAGGAGACATAAGAAAGTCTTCAACAATGTTTTAATTTTGTGCAGCTCTAGAATGTGGATTGAAAGTTGATTTTCGAAGCACACCTTTGGGAGGCGGCTGAATCATCATGTCAGGATTAAATTTCTCAATATTTAATGGTTTAGAAGGAGGAGGAGGAATTGAATTGGAAGGTTGACTAGATGAACTAGTCTCATTCCCATTGATGACAAGACCCTTAGATCGGTAATCTTTTGATCTTGTAGCTACCATAACTTGCTGCGAAGACATCATGATGATATCTTGAGATGTGGAAGAGGAAGATGTATTATGATAAACCATTTTTTTTGTCTTCAGAAAAAAATATATCCTTCAAAATAGTGGGAGTTGGAGAACCTTTAATGAATTTGGAAACCTCTACCTGATGTGGGCATTCCCTCGTGTAATGATCCTCATTACAAATAAGGCAAGGATAACAATGTTTCCATTTCTCATCAGCAGGTTGAGTTTTAGTGGGTTTATATTTTGGAGAAGCATTTTGTTTCGATTTACCTTTCCCCTTCTTTTTACCTCCGGACGATTGAATCTTACCAGTAGATAATTCTACGACATTAATTTTGGAAATGGTTTCGGGAGAAGGGCTTTTAGTGGGTGAATGTTGTGTGGCCAAGGTCTGAGTGCTTTTAGATTTTTTCTTTCCCCCCTTAGACCATTGTCAAACATAACTTGTTATATCATCAACGACATTAGATATTGTTTGATCATTTT
This sequence comes from Pinus taeda, assembly GCA_000404065.3. NCBI lineage: Eukaryota > Viridiplantae > Streptophyta > Pinopsida > Pinales > Pinaceae > Pinus > Pinus taeda. The sequence goes on along the minus strand of APFE030794330.1, from coordinate 14,231 downwards.
TTGGGCGCGATAAATTCAGGATTGTTTCATACAAGTGTCAAATTGAGTATAGACTAAGTCTAAATACTGAGCATGAGAAATTACTTGTTTTGCGGTCATGATACTTCCCCTAACAGCATCTTCGATAATAACGGAAAGTAATGACTTCCTAAACCATGCAACTAAAATCTGATTTGGAATAAAAACTTTGACTAACCAACATCTACATCTCCATTCATGGATATGATTGGAAATGTTAGTCAATTTTGGTTGTTTTAAGGAAGTCAATAGTTTGGTACTAGTATCATAACGAATCGGTAGCTGGAAATGGGTTAAAAAATTTGTTTCTAGAGAGTTAAAGTTGTGGAAAGAAGCACGAGGTAGCTCTATGTACCATTTGGCTCTCAAACCGGTTAAAGTTCATTGGAAAAGGCAGAGTCAGATAGAATCATCGATGAAATAATTCGATGCACACCAAAGATTATATGTCATCACATGATTGCATGGGTCTTCTCCCGATTTGCCTTCAAATTGGGGTATGTCACTTGGTAACTTGGTGGGAACCAATGGCCAAAAAGGATAATAATAAATAGGATCATTTGTTAGTCGAGATAAATAAGGTAAATCTAGGGTTGCAATGAACAATAACTATCAATTAGGGTCTTGCTGTAGAGTTTGATAACCTTGTGGGTTAAGTACAACCCCTGGATGAGGATGCCCAGGATATCCTGAAATAGCCTGTGCAGTTGGAATCTAGATTCCACCGGGGTAACAAGGGTTAACCATGCCATGTTGAGGTTGAAGGGGGACTTGATAAGTATGATGAGGGTATGGTTGACTCACTGGAAAGGTTGAGCTTGACCCATTTGATCTAAGTAATATTGCCCCTCTACAGGTTGAACTTATAAAGGTTGACCTTGAACAAATTGACTTTGAACATGTTGAATTTGGATAAATTGACCTTGAAAAGGTTGGTTTTGGAAAGCTTGAACCTGGAAAGGTGGACTTTGAAAAAATTGTCCTTGAAAAGGTGGAACCTGATAAGCTTGACCTTGAAAAGGTACTTGCATTATTCCTGTACTAGATTGCCTGATAGGAATTTGTGGTGTAGATTGGATGGTAGGACTAGTTAGATAAGAAAAACCTGAGGGATTGCCTGTGTATCTTGAGGAACAAGAATTTGAGGGGTAATTGGAAGGATCATTTACAATACTCCTGGAATAGGTGTCAGAGGTGAACTTGGGACCGACTACGAAACAAGTGTCTAAATAGTTGTTTGAGGTGCACTTTGAACAAGTTGTTGTATAGGTTGTTGTATAGGTTGTTGAATAGGTTGTTATATAGGTTGTTGAATAGGTTGTTATATAGGTTGTTGAATAGGTTTTTATATTGGTTATTGAACAAGTGTTTGAGGAATTCCCTTAACACGATACTAGATAGGTACAACAATATTCAGAATAGACATTTGAGAAATAGGTTGTTCAGTAGGCTGAACAGGTTGATAAACTGGAACTTGTGGAGCAACTGGACCAAACTGTTGAGCAAAAGTAGGGTTCCAAATAGTTTTAGTCTGAGGATACAGAGTACCAACCAAAGGTTAGGCTACATCAGGCTGACCATGACCTAGCTAAGGTATCTAACCATAATTTCTATCAAAAGGTTGACCTCCAATCGTAGGATAAGATCCGACAATAATTTGTCGTCTAGGTGGAGGATAAGGCGGTGGCCCACAAGATGGGTAATAAACACCATTTGAGGTTACTTGAGGGTTACCTAAATTACTGGACACCATATGAATATATTGGTCTAATACCATAGATGCTTCAGGCATGGTTGTCATGCTCTGAACAATAGGTGTAGATAAACCATATGACCAAGTAGAAAGTTGAGGAGAAGGAGTAGCTCCTGAAAAAGTCCCAGTAAGTGACTGGTATCTAGGAGGAACTAACAAACCACCATATAAAAGCGATTTTGGGGAGCTGGTAAACATAGATGAATCAGTAGGTTGGCTCCCAAGAGGAATTTCTGACATGGTTCTTCTCAGTGAATAAAAAGGAATGCAGTGAGGTGGAAATCTATGACCTAAAAATTTCAAAGGGTAGAATACCAAGTATCAAGTCCGAAAGGATCGAAAGGAACTCTTGGATCAAAAGGTTCACCAGTGATAATTGGAGTATGAGGTGAATCTTCCTCCTTATTGCCAGTAATGTATTTAATCATAATCAATCCAGGAGGTAATCCAGTCATAATTATTAGCTTCCTTAGAGGTCTAGGTGGAGCAGGAGTAGGAGCTAAAATAGCCAAAGGTGATTTAGGTTGATAAATATCAGACTGAGGGTCTTCTATGTCTGGTTCGGTTAGTTAAGTGTCTGAAACTTCCCCAATATCAGATTCAGTTTGAACTACTTGAGTAATTTATGGGCTAGAATGAAGTAAGATTGATTCTAATTCATGCGTTGGATTCACTTCGATTTCTATTGTCTCATAATGTAAAACTATAGATGTTCTAGGTTATTTTGAGGTTCTAGATCCAGTTTATTTTAACCTTTCATTTTTTATCTTTTCCAATTGATTAGGTGTATATTTAGGGGGTTTACCTTGCATTCTATGTGACTGCCTTGGTGAATCATACAGGATGAAATTTTTATCACAAAATCAAACAATATTCACAATCCAATCCTAAAGCTTCTAAAAATTAAAAACAAAAAATTAACGCACGCTAAAAAAATCTAAGGATTCAAACCATTCAAACAAGCTTTTTACAGCGAACTCACTAATTGTTGATGAAATCCAACATTGTAGAGATCAAAGTGAAAAGTGTCTATAGATAGAGCGTGTGGAACCAGTTATGATGACAACCTACTTAATGTACATGATTTGGTGCAAGTAAACTTCATTTATGCCATCTCGAATGAAGATTACCCTCCAAAAATTTCCAAGTGAGTCTAGTCAACGTCTATTCTAGGTACAACAGAGGCTTCCCCTCCGCCATCACCTTGGGTAAAAGAACTAAGATCATAGTCATTAAGGTTACCACATAAAACAATTTAACTTGGGGGGACTGTCGCAGGTTGGACATACAGCAAGGGCAGAGTAACAAATCTCAATCCCCTTGAACATTCCTCAACATGGTTAAATATGAGGTTTACTTCCAAGTGATTCCCAAGTACCTTTCAACATCAATTTTAGTACGTGTAAATCACTCTACCATAGCCAATGAGGTGCGATCAATCACTTCACCGGGTCCGATATGATCTCGTGCTTGACTCCTTTGCAAGGGGAGCTTCCCAAAGCAAAATTGCAGTAAATGGATTTTTCTCCCTATCACAAGATGCTAACGTTTGTGTGTAGCTTTGGAAAGTTAACTCACTTTCCTATTCCAAAGCCCTACAACATGATCTACTATTGGTGGAAAAGATCCTTAAGAATAAAAAATATTCTAGATTGATTATATTAGCGTTGATTTTAAGAGATGTTGTTTACTCAATGGTAATGGACGTGAAACTTGATGGAATTATGACTTGACGCAAATCCTATTGCAATCGAAATGAAAATGATATATTTTTGTTTCAATGAATTTCTATCTGAAGCAAGGAAAGAGTCTTCCAAAATTTTAATGGAAATGTAAAAAAAGAACTATAAGTCTCACCATAACCCTTTTCCTACAGTGCAGTTATGAATTTCAAATTACCCAAATATTGAAAATAACTTCAACATTTTTCACTTTGCCTAATAACACAAAAATCAAGAAATTTCTCTTTAAACATACAATCACTCATAAATTTTCGAAATGCAAAAAGAAGCCAATGATCACTAAAATGATTTTTTTCTCTAATTGAATGTTATGAATTCACTTGCAGCAAAGAGTACATCTCATAAACACTTCAACAACGGAAGGAAAAATAACTTTTCATTTTGAAACTAACATAAGAAGTATTTTTCACAAACAATACCCAATCTTGTAAAACATTGCTTTTCACACACAAAACAATATTTCACAGAATATCAAACTAAACTAAAGACCTGATCTGACCGAAAGAAGAAAGGCAGGTAGTCAACAAGACAAGACCAACTAATCTCTCTTTTAATATATCAACCATTCACCAGATGAGACTTTACCATAATTTGCAAAAACAATATAATCACAAGCGAATCTCTTCACAACACTGAATCAAACTGACAAACACTCAAAGAAAGTACAAACAAGTGTAACTAAACAGGAAAAACCAAAACCTTTGGAATTGATGAGGAAAAAACTAAAATTTTCAAAAACTTCAGATATGTACCTAGGTCCTAGAGAAAAATAGTGCGCATATGCTCTATTGCAAAAAGACAAGTGCGTAGAAGTGCGCTATGTGCTTGAAACCTAAGTACACATAGCGTGAAATTTTGGAAAAAATAAAAAACAAGTCAAATCAAACCCGAAATCCAAATTTTAAAGATTTCCAGACACTCAAGGAAGGCTTGTACAAAAGGTTAAAAAGGTCAAACAAGGAAAACAATGGAGAGTGAGACGATTCCCCAGTGGAGTCACCAATTTGTTATGTGGACTTATCCCTCTTGCAAACAAGAGTGATCTCCCTAGACCTCAGAGAAATCTAGTAACAAACAATGAGGAACTGCTACCTTTCTCTAGACTACGATTAAATAAAACAAATTGTATGACAAAAACTACTTACCATTTAAATCAAGATTCCTTATGAAGTCTTGTTCAAATCTTTCGATCATCCACTTCTCCTCAATGCTTTAGATATCTTCTCGTCGCTTCCCACAACTTCTTCGAGATGTCCTGAAGGAGATCTGCATAGACAGTAACATACATGAGATCAAAGCATCCAACCTATAGCATAAGAGATAAATGGACTAATTAACCCAATCATATACGAAATTGGATCAATATGCAATCAAAGTCTATGTAAGTGATCAGGGAATCCTACAAATTATAACGATAAAAGAATAATTGAGAAAGAACAATTGCCTTTATATTAATAAAAATGGAGAATAAACTTACAACCTTGAAGCCTTGATGTTGCAAGTCCCCTCCCACAATCTCCAACCCTATCCCTTAATGAATAACCTTGCTACCTTATTCCAATAACATAAGCCTACTTCCAACCATCCTCTCCAATCCTCAGACCCGTGATAGCCTTATAGGCCAAGAATGGGAAGTTTGGGATCGATTCTCCAAGGGATGAGATCCACTAATGGTGGGATAAGGGTTCCACATAGAAAGGGATTTTCTCCATGATGGGAGGGATCAGGGCTGAATAGGCACCCTTTCAGGGCTTGTTAGTTGGGATAGATATGACTAACAGTGCTTCTAGACTTTACTTTTTAATTTTTTCTTTCATTAAGTCATGTGTGCAGGACATAGTGTAATACAAAGTGCACTTATGTGTAGTTTCTAATGGACTTCTCTGTGTATGCACAGAGATTGACTAGAGAATGACGCAAAAAGCCAAAAATAGGGTTTTGAGCCCTGGGAACTAGTAATTTCACCTTCTTTGGTATAATTTTGATTCTACTTTGCAGGGGAATGCTTTTGGACATATTTCAGATAGTGAAAGATCCAAACCTATGGTCATTTGCTTAATGCGACAAAATGACATGTAACAACAAGCAAAAGAGGCTAAACCAAAGCATAAAGCAAGACAAAAGTAAGAAAATACAAGGGAGACTAAAGAGAAAAATCACGGGATGAGTGCAAGAGGGGAAAACTATAATGCAACTAGTGCTACTCCTAACCTAATAGGTAGAAGGTCGGGGTCACGTATAATGAAATTTCTAATGAAGCCACAGTAGTTGCTCTCAACTTGCAATGACAAATATATGATCGATTAAAACAAATATAAAGTAATGCACAAGAGAAAATATGAGAGATTGAATAACTTGCACAACAAAATGAAGGTCTTGCATGTGGGCAGAAGGATGTGTCACAACCACTACTTTCATCCCATTCACATTCTTACCTTTTTTACGGAGACCATAATCAGACAAATCTCGAAGACTTCTTGTGAATGCACCTTTTTTGTGTCATCTTACTTAGCAAGCATGAGAAAAGGCCGAAACATGTTATTTGCAATGGAGCTTGCCTAGTAAGATTTCTCCAACCATTCAACAACTGGATCATGAAATTCGAAACAATCCTCTTGAAAACCCTTAAAACTTTGAAATAATGAATCTGCAATTAAAAATGTCGAATCAGGATGAGAATCTTGTGAGGGGAAATATATATGATCATATTCAGCATGCATGCCAAGACAATGAGGACCTGACATAACCATCAGTGAAGGCTGAAGTGCCTCAACTGCTCGACAAAAACCTGAATAGTGAGATGTTGAACGATGAAGATCGAAGGATGCAAAACGACTATCATTGGATATACTGGCAGGAAAATGATAAAACGAATGACAGTCATCAAAGATAGAATAATTATCGGATGAGATGGTTAAAGAATCAGATTCCTAGTTTGTAATTAATGAAGATAAATCAATTTGAACATTTATGTGAATGCTCTGAACAATAGGATCAACTTCCTCGCATGTTGAATGTGACGAATCATTTTCCTATAACTGGTGATGAATTGTAGAAACATCATAATCATTGAAAGAATTTAAAAGGGATGCCAACACAACAAATACATGAGACCAATCAGGACATAATAAGGGGAGAAGGATTTGATTCATGCGATAACTCGTGCATTCATTATCACTCAAGAGCATTTCCGGTGCGATGAGGGGAAATATTTGAAATACAACATTCATAAGAAAAACCATGAGCTAACTATTAAGAAATGAATCTGATAGACATGATTCCTTCAGCCAAAGATAATCTTTGAAGTGATAAACTTCACAATTCCATGACTCTACAAGATAAACATATTCCAAACCCGAGTTTGAAGCAAGATATTTGCATGGAGATGTATGAACTAAAGAATATTATTGAATCCGATCAGAAACCGAATTCCAAAAGTTCAAAAGATTACACTCGAAATACCAAACATCTTTCAAAAATAAATTTACATCGAGTGAAACCATGCAAAGAGAAGGATTTTGCGAGAGAAACCAAATATGACTGAGTTTGGGGGGCTTACTAGAGTCGTGAGATCCTGACATAACCATCAATGGAAGTTGAAGTGCCTTGACTCCTTAACAAGTCCCAAAACTATCAAGGATTGTAAAATCACATTTTGAAGACTGGACTAGATTGCGCATGATGTGAGGATAACTGCTAGCACTAGTTTCAACAAGACCACTGCTCACTGGATGGCAACCACCTCTATCACTGATTTTACTTGATTTTTCAACTTCAACAACCAGATTACTCAAGTTAAAAAATTCTTTTAATTTCAAATCTGAAGATGTATGAATAAAAAAAAAAATCCATGAGCAAGCTGATTTGAAGACTTGTCTTCGTGCAAGAGAGGAGATGATGCAGGATGGAAAGAGTACTCAATGATTTGATTGTTTTCATTTTCATCATCGATAATCTCACTACCTTGTGTCAATTGATAAGTTAAATCATCAGATGAAGAACTTGAAAAGCATGGAGTATCTCTGTTGCAAGTAGATGCATCGCAAATGGTAGAGCACAAAGGGATAGCGAGATAAAGAGGAAGTTTCGATAAGGACATCTTCTTTGACCAAGTCAGATTCTAAATCTAAAGTAAAGTATTCATGAGAAATCAAAAAATTAGATGATGCACCTGGGCATCCATCATCACATACATCAATATTGTCATCATCATCATAATTATTGTTGCCCAAGGCTACAAATTGATCGAAAGAATTGATTGCATTTGATTGACTACTGAGATTATCAGATTGAAATACATCAAAGAATGGAAGTGCATCATCTTCACATGGAGTGTTTTGAAAAAGAGAAGAAATATTAAAAGAATCTTCACCTTCTTGTTTCTGTACTTGCATAATGTGACTTCCTTGTGTTCGATCACAATTTGAACTAGCAAATTGAAAATCAAGAGAGTATGAAAAACTAACTGGTGGAGTAGATTGATCGGGAAGATCACAATACTGAGAGTCATGACATGTAGATGATATAGGATAACAAAAATCTAGATTATATTCGAGGCTAAAGTTATGAATAATAACATCATCTTGCAGAATGGGGAGTTTGTCTTCACCATGGGCTTCATGAGCCATTTTGGGATTTTTTCCATTGAATTTGAGTCATGAAAAGTAGAAGAAGAATGAGAAGATGGATTAGGAATTTTATTAGCATATCTCCCAACTTTATTATCATCACAAGGATGCACCCTCATTGGAACTGGAAAAGGAGAAGGATAGGGAACAAAAGGAGTAGCGAATTCCTCCTCTGGACTTAGAGGTGTCTCATGGTTTACAAGAATTGGGGAAGCAAAAACATCAGGTGGTTTGGATTCATCGTGCAAATAGGTATGAACCAAACATTGAAACTTTTGTTTAAAGAAATACCGATCCATATCTGCATAAGGAAATTCACAACTAAGGTGAAGGAATCCATAAGGAAAATCCTCACCTAATTCATTTGGCTTCATTCTTAACGGATTTATTTTTTTATAAACATCTCAGTAATCATACCTATCAAACGCTTGATGAAGCTCCTTGAGGAAATGATGAAAAAAATTGATGGAAGTAGGTGGTAAGGTATGACACCATAGATTAACATGACCTTCAAGGGTAAGGAAGAAAAACACACAAGCAAACTCTTCATCATCAATTTATTAAGATTCACAAAATTTAAGAAAATTAGAAATGTGCTCGGTTATGGATGTTCCATCCTCACCATCAAACTTTAATTGCGACAAGTGATAGAGAGGCTCGCTGGGGATTAAAAATGGACAAAGGTATAAATTAAAGAAACACCCCGGAATTAAGATGTGAGGATGAGTCATTTCAGATAAGAGGTTCAAAACGGACTCAACATGCATAGCTTGTCATGTGGCCCTCCTTCTAGAGCCATTTTGTCCATGATGCTGGAAATCCATAAACCAAGGGGGTCTCCCCAATGTCAAGTCCCAATTAGACCTCACACCCTGTTGGGCTAATTTATTGACTAAATTAACACAAGTATTTAATTATCAATCCGGGTTTGTAAAACTTGGAGGCAAATCCATTGTATATGGACATCAGGTATAATCAAGTTTAGAAGATAAAATTTGGAGATTTAAAGAAGTACATATTACAAATATAGCCTACATTAATAATTTCA
>APFE030794312.1:0-45387 GCA_000404065.3 Pinus taeda | reverse complement strand
GGGGGGCAGAGGAAAGCAGTGACCACCTTTTCATTGATTGTCCAGTAGCCAAGTCTTGTTGGAATCTAATAACCAGCCCTTTAAATATTGGAGATCTCCCCAACCAGATCTCTCTCCTTCAGAAAGGTTGGGGGAAACGCTTCCCTTACGTCAATAAAAACATGAGTCTAGCAAAAAGGATGTGGAACAGCGTCCCCTCAAACCTCAGCTGGCAGATTTGGATCGCCAGGAACAAGTGCATATTCAACAACAAGAAATCTAGTATTTCTAGCATTCTTGCCAAAACTACTGCTCTCATAGCAAAAACCGTGGAAGCAAATGGAATCTCCCAGGCAGACTTGGATCTGACAGACGACAGGGTAAAAGAGTGGATGCAGAGATTCAATTATGAAACAAGAGCAAAAAATAATGCAACCACGGGACTCGGACACTCGGACTGGAAATTGAGAGGGACCAGAGATGAAGTCAACAATTGGATCCAAATCAAAAGAGTTACACACTCCATTTCGATGGGGCCTCAAAAAATAACCCAGGCAGAGCTGGAGCTGGGGGAACTATCAGAGACCCACTGGGGAAAACTATTGTCACTTATGAGTGGGGTCTAGGCACCATGTCAGATAACAAGGCTGAGGCATACAGCCTCCTTTTGGGGACCTCTATCGCTAAGAATCTTGGCATCCAAAATCTCCTTGTTATGGGCGACTCAGCCATTATTATAGCAGCCATGAACTCTGGAAATGACTTTAAACAAATAGCCTTAAATAGAATCAAAGGCAGGATCATGGATCAAATCAGATGCTTCAACAAAGTGACATTCAAACACATCTTAAGAGGCAACAATGTGGAAGCGGATGAGCAAGCAAATAACGCAGCAGGAAGACCCACGGGTCAGGTAAGGGAAAACGACAATTTTTATGGAAAGGATATTCCATAGGCAGGCCCTCATCCTCTCTCCCCAGGCTATTGGTCACCTCAGGCATCAGTACCAAAGTATCTGGCCCTTCCCCATCTCCCCTTCATCATCTCTAAGCCTCCTCGACTGCCCATCCAGGCACGACAGGACCGCCTATCGCCCTCAGGGCCCGATGTGCTCAGGCGGGCTCTGCAATCTCTCCCTGATCAGCGCAGCCATTTTCAAAAGGCGTGATCGAGCCCATACTGGTGGCAGGCACCTCGAGCGCTTTAAAATCACTGCAACCGATCCCTCCTCTTCCAAAAACAGATCTTCTCCTTCTCGATCCAAGAACCAGCAGGTCACCTCCGCTTATATAAATGACAGGGTGAACCTCAGAATTTCTTCAGCTCGAGGCTATGCCAGACAGTTGCGTTGTGTTCTCCCCAAGTGCAGGCATCAGTTAGGGGGTTCTTACTCTCCCCAGGACCACGAGCTTCGCCCCACGTTTCAGGTAATCGCTGGTCTCCTCTTGGTTTTTTCATCAATAGCTGACCCTTTGTTCTGTTCTCATTGCAGAGGCCAGTGTATTCTTTTTAACCTCCAGTGCTCTGCACTCTTCCCTTCCCTGACCCGCACTCTCTGGAATTCTGCCCCTCCTTTGGCTCTTCCCCTTCTCCCCGCTCTCCTCCTCTACCTTTATCCCTCAGATCCTCTCATTGATCCCAACTCCATGGAGAACCAGGACCAGACAAACGCCCAGGATTCAGCCAACGCGCCAACCGACAGGCTCTTCAGCAGAGAATGCACCACGTGTAGAACCCATACCATTCTGATCAACAGTTTCGTGAATCACCTGAAGGACTACGAAACTGACAGTAGATCGAAGAGGAAGAAAATGGAGAAACAGAAGGAAGAGATCGAAAATCTCAAAGAAAGGTGCAGCCACCTTGAAGAAGCCATCGAACAGATCAAAGCACTCTCTCAGAGCTATTAGGCTGAAGCCTCCTTCAAGGCTAGTGCAAGGAGGGATCCCACGCCGGATGACTCAGTCACGCAAAATCTCCCTTAAAATTTCCCATGGTTTGCAAATTCTGCTGGTTAGGAGGCGCTTATGTAAGGCAATATAGCCATTCCCTCTTCAATTTCAGTCATCATAGAGGCAGAATCGAGGAAAATGGGTCTGCGCACCCAATTTTGATCCTCTTCGCCCTAATCTCTGATTCCTATGTATCAGAACTTTGATTTTGGGTTTTATAATATGAAAGTAACCGATGTTGTTAAAAAAAAAAAATATATGATTTTACTTATAAGTTATTAATTACTAAAGAATTAATAATTTTAAAAATGTTTAAAAATATTAATTTTCCGAATCAGGATGACCTCGTGATCATAGCTTCTCACTCCAAGACGCCCAACATGCAACTCTCACCTGGCTCACCTTCTACACCATGTTTCATGTACTCCAACTCACACAAACTAGGTGTCGAGTATGAGATCCCCCATCCTCACGCCCCGGCCTCATGCTCAACCCCCTGGCCAGTCTGCATTCTCCCTCCAACATTCTCTTTCGGCGGATTTTTTGGCATCATGTCTTCAACCTTACTCTACATAACCATGAACCAGGAAAAGGAGCAAGGAAGATATGCTCGCAAAGAGAGAGGTCACGGGTGTCCTCCCACTAACTTCAATGATGCTACTATCACCACCCTGTTTGATAGTGGGATTCTTGACTCCATACACAGGGAAGTCCTAGCTATGGAGGAAGTTGAATTGCGTTGGGGTTGCCCAATGCTTTAGGTACTGAAGAATCTCCTTGTGTGTCAGTTGAAGGAGCATGCCCAAGAGAAAACGAAAGCGACTGCCTGGATTGCTTAGCTCTACTCTCACGAGAGTCATGGTGTCTCCTCTCTCGGGTGTCTTACTAGATTTCTGTGCTTGGATTTTTCACCAAATATCCTCTCATTCTTCCCCTTTGCCTTCCCCATCTAACTCTCCTTCGGTCAGGTCCTCGTCCCCACCATTTCCTTGCACCCATGTGGCTCATCCCCCTCCTTCCTAGGCTCTCATCCCTTCAGTGGCTAATGTGCCCTTATCTCTGCCTCGCCCTAGCCCCTGGGCAACTACATCCTCAAGGCGAACCCGATGGATACAAGTAGTATGCAGGATCATGGCACTGCCCAAGTGCAATGCGGTTCTAGCGTGGTTATAAGGTAGTTTTAGTGTAACAAATTTTAACTCTCAGTTACATGGCAACTCATAAGTTGACTCTCTCCTCATTTTTATTTTTCTATAGGTCACTTCTGTACCACCACCTCGAAATCAAACAACCCAAAGCCCGATGGCTCATCGGCATACTATTTGGCACACTGCGCATAAGATCCCTATGGCTCAACTATGAAACGAAAACCTCCTTTTGTCCTCAAACATTAATGGTTAATTAGAAAATTGGATTTAAGCCCAAAGAATTCACCAACATGCTTTTCTAATTTATTTCCTTGAAAGACATCGTCGCAGAACCACCAAGAGTTCCAAATGAGACCCCGAATATCAATGGAGATGCTAATGCACCTAAGTCACCAGGAGTTGTAGGTTACAATACTAATGAGCTTGGATCCCTTGAAAACCAAGGTGTTGAAATTTGTCTTTTCCTAAGTATCCAACCCCTTGCTTCTCAACCATCGCCAGAGTCGGTAGGCTCATCTTAGGACTCTCCTCTAGCTAGTCCTCAACCTATTTCAGATTTCTTGCTTTTTCCTCCTAATCCACTCTTTGAATCATATTCTTATGTGTATTTATTGCCCCGACATTTGTATCGTCCATTTGAGACTCCCAACGTACCTGTGATTCCTTCTGCAAAAACAACTTAAGTTCCCAACCGAGAATTATTCCCGACCATGGCAACAAAAGGTGATAACCCACCTGTAGGGTTAGCATCCTAAGAGGTTTATGTGGAAACTTCTGGAACTCATATTGATGGGGCCAGCCCACGTGGTCCCGTCGTCGATGCGCTCCACTTGATGGTGTACTGACAGTTAATATTATTAATCACAAGATTTCGGATTTATGACAATTTGATTTTCAATTTGCGTTTAATTGAATGGGTTTACGGTAATGGTACGCTGGTTATGTATTTGGTGGACATCTGTCTCTCCTCGGAATTCTAAAACCCCACCTTGGTATAGGGTTTCACCACCCTCGCGCTCATTTGGTTATTGTTGTTTCTCCCGGTCATTTGCTCTGTGAGCTCTCAGCGACCCCTTGCAATTTCACTGTCATGCTTCTGTTTTGGTTTGAGGCTTGTCCGCTTAGTTCTCTGAGCTATGAGCTCCTGGTAGCCTTCACGGCTTCAATGTGGGTTCCTTTGGTTTGTTCGGGGTTTTGTTGCTCTGATTTCTTCGAGCTGCATGCTCTCGGCGGTCTTCACGGCTTCAATGGTTCGGGATTTTGACTTGGGAGTATTCCGTTTGCCTGGTAAATTGTTGAAACCCTGGTAAGATTTGTTTTTCTTCAACTATTCTACTTGTATGTCGATTGTTACAGTGTGTTTGGTGTTGCCTTTAATGGGTCTCTGCCTATATGCATCCTTTACTCGATTTGTCGCCTGTGTTTTCACGATTTGTTGCCTCTGTGTGTTGGTTGATGGTCATATGGTTCTTGGTCTTGTTCTTCAGCACTGGTTCGATTCATACACATACTCGTTTTTCTACCTGGACCTAACGTCTTTGGCTCCTCGTGAGCAGGAAGACAATTTGAAGGTATGGTTGCAGTCATGGCTTGTCTATCAGGTAAACAAATTCTCTGTATAGTATTTGTTCTTTCAATTCTCTAGTTCCCCTGCATTCCGTTTCCATTGTAATTAATCTTGTCTGGTGGTTTCTCTTGCAAGTAGAGCCACCCAAGGGTTTCGACGCTTGGACACTCAGCTATCCCGAATGAAACCCGGGTAGTGTCGTTCTGTTCATTTGTGGTTTTCTTGTCCTTAGTCTTCGGCGTGTGGGTTGATGTTGTTGTTGGCGTCGAGCCGCTGCCCGTGTTTGGTTCTTTAGTCGTGTAACACTGTTGTTGGGTCGTAGGAATGAGTTTGGGGACTTATGGGGTTTGGTTTTCATTTGTAATTGTTACGGTTCCCATGTCCGTGAACTGGGTTCGTTCTTATGCTTTGCACATAATGTAAATGAACAATAATTTTGATGACTGTATATGAGCTCAACTCTGGAATTGAATTTGATTATGTTTGTAAGTTCGCATACCTAGTATTACAGTGGTTGTTTGCTCCACTGGAATTGCAAATTTTGACTTCGTATATATGTAATTACATAAATGATTTCTTTGTTGTGTATCTGGTTATTTTGTTTGAGTCGCCTGCAGCTGGGCGCCGTTACTTCTCCTCTAAATTTGATTATCTCTGAATTTGATTATTTCCCCTTTTTTATTTAAAATCTGTAACAATGCATTAACAATCTTTACACAGTAATTTAATACAAAGTATTACACAATTGGTTAGGATGTTGTAGGGATGTATGTGCACAGAAAATTGTATTTTTCCTTTCTATATTTCTTCTTCACTCCGAACCCCTCTATTGTGCTTTTTCTCACTTTTTAATAGCACTGTTTACAAACCGTCCTAACTGCTGTTAGTTTGTTCAATTGGTTACATCAGCTATTCCTCATACGCAACTTTGCATGGTTGTCTAGTACATTTTCTTTTCATGCTTTTACAACAATAAATTAACTATTTGGAAACAATGACTCTAACTAATTATCACTGCTCCTAATTACAACTTATTACAGTGATCTTTAGGTAACTTAATAAAAGAAAAGTAATAAATAAATAAAAACAAGTATGTTTTCCACCCAATGAATTAATTTCTCTGTCCTCTTCAGAAACCATATCCCCCTCACTTTTGTCTTTGCCCTGTCAGCTAGATGCTCATGCATCAGGCTCCCGGGGTAAAAGAAAATCATGGCTCCGTTCCATGAGCTCCTCCACTGAATAGCCAACCTTCCGTATCTGCGCCGCGTTGAGCCGTGAGCTGTCCTCCATTGGACGGTCTCTCCACTTGACGAGATATCGTAGATATTCCTTCCTACGTGTCTTCTTGGCTACCTGGGTACTGAGAATCCCTTCAATCTCATGGGATTGAGCTGAAGGCATATGCCTTATCCAAGAACTGTCTACAACCTGGGTGTCTCGTTCTGGCCGTACCACACTGTCTTCCTCTACTTGGGGAGTATATGGGAACAGATCCACCACATTGAAAATAGGTGATATGCCTATATCAGGTGGCAGCTGAATTTCGTAGGCGTTGGCTGAAAATTTACGCAAGATCCTGCATGGACCAATTTTTTTAAATTTTAATTTATTATATGCGCCCTTAGGAAATCGTTCCTTGCGCAAGTGCGCGAGGACCTCATCTCCAACATTAAATTGTACTTCTCTTCGCCTTGAATCTGCTTGTTGCTTGTATTTCTGTATGTCGTCCTGCAATTTTAATTTTACCTGTTCATGTAGTTCGCTCATTGCTTCGGCAAAATCTTCTCCATTTGCGCTTTTCCGTTCTAATTTTCCCAAATCTCGCAATTCATGTATTCCTCGAGGATGCATGACGTACAAGATTTGAAATGGGCTATGTCTCGTGCTGTGATTGGGCAAATCATTATAAGCAAATTCCGCCTGGGCGAGAGCACGATCCCATAACCGTGAATTTTCCCCAATCAAACTCTGTAATAAATTTCCCAAACTCCTGTTCACCACTTCCGTTTGTCCATCAGTATACGGATGATAAGCAGAGTTGAAATTCAATTGCGTGCCCAACTTTTTCCACACGGTGCGCCAAAAGTGTCATGTGAATTTTAAATCCCTGTCAGAAACGATAGAATTGGGTAGGCCATGTAATCTAACAACCTCCATGAAAAACAGGTGAGCTACGTACGTGGCATCACTAGTTTTCCGGCAAGGAATAAAATGATCCATTTTTGAAAATTTATCTAACACCACCATCACCGAGTCACACCCCCGCTGCGTCCTAGGCAGTCCCAAGACAAAGTCAATGCTGACTGAGTCCCATGGCCTGCTCAGAACAGGTAGTGGCGTGTAAATTCTGGTATTCTGATTATGTCCTTTCGCCAGTTGGCAGACTTTACACCTGTTCACATATCGTTGTACATCCCTGCGCATTCTGGGCCAGTAATAAAAGTGTCCGAGCTACTCCAAAATTTTGTCTATGCCAAAATGACCGGCTAGACCACCACTATGTTTCTCCCGTACGATATTTTCTCTCATCGAATAGTCCAAGATACATAATTGTCCACCTCTGAACAATATTCCTTCCTGCAAATTGTAGTCCAACCATGGACTTGTATTCCTCAACACGGGATTTTGGCAAGCTTCAAAAGCTTCTTTGAAGTCTGTGTCGGTCTGGTACAAATCCTTCAGATGTTCGAATCCCATCACCTGTATTCTGCTTTCCTGTAAGAGCAAAACTCTTCTACTCAAGGCATCTGCCACTTTATTGGCTTGCCCACTAATGTGTTTTAGCATGAAAGTGAAACTCTGCAAGTATTCTACCCATTTGGCGTGCTTATGGTTTAATTTGTGCTGATGCATTACATATTGTAACGCTGAATTATCAGAAAATAATACAAATTCATTGCCCAGCAGGTAGTGTCTCCAATGCTTTAAAGCTTGGACCACGGCATAAAATTCCTTGTCATACGAGGAGTATTTATGCCTGCTTTCATTTAATTTCTCGCTAAAGAATGCCACCGGTCTATCTTCCTGATTGAGCACAGCACCAATAGTTGTCCCACTTGCGTCACATCGAACCTGAAAAAGTTTGTTAAAGTCGGGCAGCCTCAAGATTAGCCTCTCTGTAATCTTCCGCTTCAAAAGCTGAAAGCTGTCCTCCGCTGCTTTGGTCCAACAAAAAGGCTGACTGGCCTTTTTGATGGTGTCTAGCATCGGCGCGCAGATTTCACTGAAGTTCCTAATAGATTTCCGATAAAAACTTGCCAGTTCATGAAAATTACGTACCTCAAATAATCTCGTTAGTGATGGACAATTTATGATTGCCGCAATCTTTTCTGGGTCCATCTTCAATTCATTTTCCGCAATTACAAACCCCAAATAGACCAGTTCCTTCTGCAGGAAAGTACATTTCTTTAAGTTTATCATTAGTTTGTTCTGCTGTAACTTCTCTAATACCCTTCGAACATGTTGAAGGTGTTCTCCTTTCGTTCTACTAAAAATCAAAATATCGTCAAGATAAACTATCACAAACTTGCCAATAAATTCTTTTAACATCTCATTCATCAATCTCATAAAAGTACTAGGAGCTTTGCTTAATTCAAATGGCATGACTAGCCATTCGTACAACCCTTCATTAGTCTTGAAAGTTGTCTTCCACTCATTTCCTTCTCTAATCCTGATCTGATGATATCCACTCTTCATATCAATCTTCGTGAAGTAAGCTACCCCACTAAGACAATCCATCATGTCATCCATTATGGGTAGGGGAAATCTGTACTGAATAGTGATTTTATTGATAGCTCGTGAATCTGTACACATCCGCCATTCTCCACCCTTCTTGGGTGCGAGTACTGTTGGTACCGCACAAGGGCTCAGACTTTCTCTGACCAGTCCCTTATCCAGAAACTCTTGCACCTGTTTACGAATCTCTTCATTATCTTTCGAGCTCATTCTATATGTTGCCTTGTTCGGTAGGCTTGCTCCAGGTATGAAATCGATATGATGGCTAATGCTTCTCTTGGGAGGCAACTTATCTGGTAAATCGTCGACTACAATGTCCTTAAATTCTTCCAACAGCTCCTGAATCTCTGTAGGAAATTCTGACTTTTATGTGTTTAGCAGCACTGTTCTTGTCCTTCTTACAATCGCATAATTCACCTCGTTTTCCTTAATCTACGTAACAAACTTTTTTCCTCCTATTAACAATGTTTTTGTTCCACTTGATTCTGCTGCATCCTCCTCTTGGATGGGTACAAGCGTATGTTTGACTCCATCTTTCACAAATTTGTAACAATTTGTCTTCCCATCGTTTGTCACCTTCTGATCATACTGCCACAGTCTCCCTAGCAGTATATGGCATACGTCCATTGGCATAATATCGCAGACAACCTTGTCCTGGTATTTGCCAATATGAAATTCAACCTTGCATTGTTCATCAACTAATAGTTGGTGGCCTTTCTGTAGCCACGACACCTTGTAAGGTGTGGGATGCTTAAGTCGCTTCAATCCCAGCTTTTCCACCATCTCGGTGGCAACTAAGTTATTTGTACTTCCACTGTCTATGATTAATTTACAACACTTCCCATGTGATTTGCAAACTGTTCGGAACAGTGCCTTTCGTTGGGTCTGTTCAGCCATCTCCTTGCCTGGCTTCAATAACACTTTGTTTAAAACTAAAGCCTCTTCTATTTCTGCCAAATTTTCTACCTCCCGGGGCTGTGCTTCAACTTCCTCAGGCTGCGCAACAAATGCTCCCCTCTGGCTAGCATGCTCGGCTTCCGGGCATTCGAAGGATCTGTGCCCCCACTTATGGCACCTGTAGCACTGGACATTAGTCCCTCTTCCGCGACCATTTCCTCTTCCCCACTGATATGGCCGACCTCCTCTAGTGCTATCTCCCTTCTCTACTGTCCCTGAAGTTCTGGAGTTGCTGCCTTCTTCGCTGTTAGTGGCAGTTCTCCCTCTGTCGTAGGACTGTCCTCGTCCTCTGCCATTTCCTCGTCCTCTCCTATTATTCTGTTTCCTGTTAATTTTTTCTTCAACCTTTACAGCACTCTGAAAGGCTTCTTCTATATTTCGTGGAGAGAGAATACTGATCTCATCCAGTATTTCCAGCCTCAATCCATTCACGTATCTCGCTGTCTTCTCTGGAGTATCATCAGTATAACCAGCCCGCAAGTTTACACGATAAAACTCCTCTGTGTATTCCTTTACGGTCATACCTTTCTGCCTTAAATTTTGCACTCGTCGATAAAGTTCGACCTGATAGTCTTTAATCTTGACTCTTGAAACACTACCAGTGGCTATGTCTTTAACGGCAAAACATCAACAGTGATATGTCAAATCTTAAGAGATTTTCCATTCGAATCTTAAATCAGATCTACAGTACTTTAGGTTGCGAGCACAATTGGAGCATATTTGTGAGAATACATTCCACGAAGCATAACTGATAAACATAAAAGTGCTTAAATGAACTTGTATTTGTCCATTGCAATCCTCAGCTTTGCAATAATCAATTGCAAGGTAAGACACTAAGAAAAATGAGACTAAGCTCAATTTATCTAAAGGCTTGTTATTTGATTTGGAAGGATTAATTTGAAGTTGAAACTTTAAAGTTTAACTTGCATCTCAATGTTTCATGATGATGATAAGTTTGGACCGTTTAGTTGTCGACTTGAATTTAGAACAGGCAAAGCTAGATACTGCATCCAGTAAGCTTCAATTGAAGGAGTATCCTCGTTTTCACAAGGAGGACTTGGAAAACCTTGAGGATCAAGGAGCCAAAGACATGGAGGAAACTACTTCTTAACTTCTTCGGTTTTTCCTACCTATTTAAAATTTAGTATTTTATTATTTAGTTAACTTTTATAAGCAAATGCTTCTAGTTCTTGAATTGAATTCATATTATATATCAGAAACCTATTCAATTTTAAAAATCTATTGATATTGTGCATTGAATGGACATGGCTTTATCGAATATCAATAAAAAAAAATTGTAATCAAAATGTGTATTTTTTATTCTTTTGTACTTGTCGATTTATTTTTTTCAATCTGATTCAAACTCTTTGCTCTTTTGCCTTGCAAAGTTTTTGTCAATTCCAAGTCTAATAACATTGGTTTAGAATTAGGTTTAGACTTTTAGACTTCAAATCCTTCCCTAGATTTTGGGTGAATTTAGTGGGTCCAAGCATGACTATATTAAATTGTACAAAATCAGCTAGTTCAAACTAGAAAGACAAGTTCCATACAAAACCAGATGGTTCAGTTATGGAACTAGCCAGTTGTGCATGTAATTGGTCATTTTGGGTTTGAATGGCAAGTTCCACATACAAACCCCTCAGAACCAGTCAAGGTCGCTGGTTTAGCCCAGTGTTGTAGGAACCACCCCCGCCCCCTTGGTTCAGAAGCCAAATTCGCATCTCATGTAGAATTGTTGTTGAACCGTAGATCCAATCACGCTTCCTTGACTTTCAGAACCGTGACGGTTCCAGATCATTGTTCCACAGGCCTGAACCGTGGTTCTGGCAAGGTTTCATAGGCCCAAACTACGATTCCATAAAATACTTGCACGATTCCCAAGGGCTTTTTTTTTGGAATTTTCAAACCACTATGTGACGAACCATGATTCCCAGACATCCTAAGGCGCTTCCCTAATGCCCCTAAACACTTTCCATATGCTCCATAATGGTAACGTTTAAGAATTAAAGTAAAAGTGATTTTCATCCTTTTGCTTAAATTTTTAACATTACCATGAAATGACTCATGATGTTTGAGAGTGGTTCCAACTTCATCAGACTTCATATGGAAAAAACAGAATTTCATATCCCATTCAAAATTCTGCAAACTTAACAATTCTCAAGATTTGAAGATCAATGAAATTGTGCCATTTCATTAGATTATATCACGTATGAGGGTATGTGATTGGCATTTAATCAAGAGCACCAAACCCTATATGTACCCCTGTGTTGTTGTTGTCGATTGTTGAACTCCTTTATCATGGCCTTAGCAAAAATGTACCCTTCACTCAAGTCAAAATCATTGATCAAGCATGGTAAGCTTTTTCTACCATATTCTAAGGCTTGGATTAGGCAGTTTGATCAAAATTGGACAATGTTGACTAATATCCCTAAAGAATCGAAGTAGAAGCAAAGGTTAGACAAGAGGAGAGGAATCTAGATTCTAGATGGTTTAGGATATTGCAAAATATAAAGTTTGGACTTGTTACCACTCTAATTAGCAAGGTTGCTAAGGTCCTAGCAACTTGTTGGATAAGCACACATAGGGTGGGGGGCAATTGTCACCTTGTTACAAGCCCCTTTTGTTTAGGCCCAACAACCTCCATGACGAAGGGAGGAGTCACTAAGATAACCCCAAATGATCCCAAACAAGATTAGTGCCTTATATGGGGCCACTTCATGTGGAGGTGTTAATCTTTCGAAACTGCTTACTATAAAAGATATGACTGTGCAGCGGAAAACTAAACGGTAATTTTAGTAGGACCAAAACAGTAAATCTATGGTGTGTGACATATGGAATTTGGTCTACAGATAATAATCTAACCAAATATGCAATTATTTTTCAATTTGAGGTATCGGTTAGAGAGTTACAAGTCAAAATAATTTGTTGTCCTATGTAGCAGATTGTAAAGCCTACAAAAAATGCAAAGACAATAATCTAACTATCCCATAATAACCACCCTACAAGTACCTAATGCACTTCCAAATTGCAAGTCTAGGGGTGGAAAGGTATGAGGGTCAATCTTGATCAAGGTTGTGGGGGAGCAGATCCCCCCCCCGCCGCAACTCCTGGAGCATGCTCCCTGCAGGAGTGACCCCGAAAGTGTGTTCCCGAAATTCGCTCCCTAGCCTTTTTTGCAAAAACAATCCAAACGCAATTTTCTTTCAAAGAAACAATAATTTTTTAGTGGGGCAGCCTAATGATCAAGCATATGGCCCTAGTATTGATATGTGATTCATGGTAATGTCAAATTCTTAAAATAAAAGTGGCATTCTCCTTAATCTTCATTTTCATCATTTTACTTCAATTTTTAACATTACCATGTGATGACTCAGGATGTTTGAGAGTGGTTTCGACCTTGTTGGATTTCATATGGAGAAAGTAGAATTTTAGATCTCATTCAAAATCCAGCAGAGTAATCATTTTTTCAGGATTTCAGGATTGGGGGAATTGCTCCATTGGATTTTGTCATGTACTAGGGTATGGAACTCGTATTTAATCAAGAGCACCAATCCCTCTATGTACCTTGATGTTAGGGACATTGGTTGTCGAACTCATCTATCATGACCCTACTAAAATATACTCATCACTCAAACAAAATCTTGACTTGACATGCTATGTTTTTTCTATCTTATGTTAATGCTTAGAGAGTGATATTAACGACAAAGATCCCTATACAAATCTAGAGGTAATGACAAAGATACCTCTAGATATTAATGCTTAGAGGGTGATATTAATGACAAAGATCCTAATTTTCCAACAAGACTCAGAAATTATGTGAAAATTCTATCACTGCAGCAGCTGATTTATTTTTTCAACTTATTCCACAATAAGTTATTTATGAAATTACTTCAATAAACAGTAAAATAAATATTGTTGCAGATATCCCATCGTAATATAGAGACAAAAATATGCACAAGAATCAACATATTGACACAATTATTTTGGAAAACAGTCCCCGAAAAAATCCAGTGTGGGAAAACCGGTGCAGCAAGGGAGGTTTTCATTATTCAACAATTCTTCAGTACAACAGGGTGCCAAACTGGCTTACCCACAAATTGAAAAAATTCTCCAACACTTCTCCCAATCCCAGCATCAACCCGATTGACCTCTGTGTGGCTCTCAGACCCTCAGTGTCAGCCCCTGCTTGACTGCGTCAGCCTTGGACCTCTCTGTGTCACCCATGCAGGCGAAGTTAATGACTGCGCAGTCTCCTGATGGCTCTGCGTCTACCTGGAATGCCCTACGTCTGCCTCTCCTGCCTCAGCGTTGATCTCTAGTGGTTGATCTCGTCTCTCTGTTCTGTACTTGTTGCCTCCTGACTGCTCACCAGACCACTAATTCAATTTCTCAGCTAACCCCGCTCCAGAAATTGAATTGGCTGGTCTCCCTCAGTGTGTTCTCCAAGTGACCCTCGAGCCTCCTCTTATACTTTTCTCATTGACAAATCCACTACCAAGATTAAGTCCCTAATCAATGGCTAAGATTAGATCTGGCTTGATCCATGACTTTTGGGCCATTATAACACAGTTTTATATTAATTAATATTAGTATTTTATTTTCCCTGAGTTTAGACTTAGGGACTTCATTAAAAATATTAATTATTTTAATATCTCCCAAACTATTTAGAATCTGCCCAAACCCTTTCTCGGTATTGGAGATCTCATGTGCCTTAGCCTCTCCACCAATTTTCGTGGCTAGAACACATCTGATGCTACCTCAAATCAACACTCCCTCTTAGTGAGGACTATGCTCTAGCAATACTCCTCACTGAGCATCGCCCTGATCATACGGCATCGGTCCCTGTGCTAATGCTAGTCTTGTTGCCCATCATCCTCTGCACTACTGCATCTTGTACTGCTGCCCATGGCTCCGCCACTGCCACTGTTGCATATGTACGACAACTCCCTCTGCATCTGTGGTGTTGCTGGTCCTTTCTCCCAACACCGCATCCCCACTGCAACTCCCTCTGCATATGTGCTGTTATCACTCCCGTTTCTACTTGTGAAACGGGTTCTTCACCATCCCCATATTTTCCCTGAAGTAGTCAAACTTTGTCCTTCCAAGGGCCTTGGTGAAGATGTCCGCCACCTGTTCCCCTGTAGGAGTGTAGCTCAACTATACAGCTCCTCGTTGGACACAGTCTCTGACAAAGTGACACCGGATATCAATATGTTCCGACCTATCATGAAACACTGGATTCTCAAATAGGTTGATTCAACTCTGATTGTCGCACATGATCCTGGTCGCCTCCATATTCTTTCTGAATAGGTTCACCGGCAGTTTTCTAAGCCATATGGCCTCACACGAAGTTGTGCTTGTTGCCATATATTTTGCCTCAGAGGAGCTCAGAGCCACAACCTTCTGTTTCCTACTGCACCAAGAGGTCATTCTTGATCCAAATGTTGAAACAGTAACCAGAGGTGCTTTTCCAATCCACTGAACTTCTTGCCCAATCTACATCAGTAAATCCACTCAAACTGATATCCTTACCTTTAGTGTACAAGAGCCCATAATCAATTGTTCCCTGTAAATACCTGAGAACGTGTTTGGTTGATGCCCATTGTGCCCTCTCTAGTTCCATCGTGAACTGACTAAGGGTGTTTACAGCGTAGCAAATGTTGACAAGATACATCAGGGACCCTATGATATAGGGTGGGATCGACATCCTTGTCTTCTGAAACATCAATCTTCTTCTAGTTGGTGATCATTGGCATAGCCATAGGTCTACAGTCCTCCATCCCGAATCTTTTCAAGATTTCTATAGCATAACTTCCTTGCCCAAGGAATATTTCTCCCTTCTGCTGCCAAACTTCCAACCCTAGGAAGTAGTGCATTTGTCCCAAATCCTTCATATCGAATTCTGTGGCTAGATTCTTCTTGCAGTCCCCAATTAGTCTAGATGATCCTGTCAAAAAGAGATCATCCACATACAATACTAAGATTCGCAGTTCATTCTCTACAACCAGATAGTAGAGATTTGGATCCGCGTCACTCTTGACAAATCCCATCCTCTGCAAGTAGCCATCTATTCGACCATACCATGCTCTCGGTGCTTGCTTCAGCCCATGCTTTCTTCAATCTGCATACATGAGACTTCTTCTCAAGAATTTCAAAGCCCTCTAGTTGTTCAATGTATAGCTCCTCTTCTATTACCCCGTTCAGAAATGTCGTTTGACATCCATCTGATGGATCCAGTGTTTTTAGACCTAGCCGGCTGAGTCCATATCAACCCGACCGGGTTACGTACAGCAACCAGTGAACCCAAAAAAACGTCTCTTTTTTTTATTTTTGAGGACTCCCTAGGTTTCCCTGTTTGACTCATGGATTTCCCTGTTTGACTCTGATCCCTAGTATTGATATGCTATTCATGGTAATGTTAGATTCTTGAAGTAAAAGTGACATTCTCCTTAATCTTCATTTTCATCATTTTACTTAAATTTTTAACACTACCATGAAATGACTCGGGATGTTTGAGAGTGGTTCCAGCCTCATTGGATTTCATATGGAGAAAGTGGAATTTTAGATTTCATTCAAAATCCAGCAGACTTATCAGTTTTTCAGGATTTTAGGATTGGGGGATTCCAATGTTTCCATTGAATTTTGTCATGTATTAGGGTATGGAACTCGTATTTAATCAAGAGCACCAATCCCTCTATGTACCTTGATGTTAGTGACATTGGTTGTCGAACTCCTTCGGGATTCGCTCCCAAACCGGGAGCTTCTGAAAATGTCGCTCTCACTCCCCGCTTTCGCTCCTGCTCCCAAGTAACACTGAGCCAAATGATGTTGGCAACTCTAACAATAGCCAGTAGTACCGGTCACAGACTTTTATTGTAGAGGCCATTTCTAGCCTCCTTGGTTATGTGTTTTTGTTTTGATCTCTATATCATCATCGTGTATGTATTGGACAATGCATTGGGTGCCATTTTGATATAATGGATATATTCATGAGCCTACTTTGATCATATGTTGTCTTCTATCTATATTCTAACGCTGTGTGTTTGGAAACATGAATGAAAATATTTGAAATTATGTATTTTTATAAAAAATTAATATTTAATGTATTTTTTACAACGACCGGGTCATTGAAATCGAGCCGGCCGAGTCGATACCGAGTCAAGTCGGAGTCGGAGTCAACCCTCGGCCGAGTCGGAGTCGGAGTCAACCCTCGGCCGAGTTGGAGTCGGAGTCAGAGTTTTAAAACATTGGATGGACCATCTGGGCTGCAAGAGATATCACGGTCCTAATGGGATGTATACCTGGCTACCGAGGTGAAGGTCTCCTCATAGTAAATCCCTTCTTTTTGAGCATACCCCTTAGCCACAAACCTAGCCTTGTATTTCTCAACACTACCATCTGCAGCGTATTTGATCTTGTAGATCCATCTTGAACCTACCACTGATCTGTCTTGAGACCTTGGCACCACCTCCTAGACATTGTTTAACATTATGGAGTTGAATTCCTCTACCATCACATCTAGCCAAACCTGATGTTGAACTACTTCTTTGAAACTGGCAAGCTCTCCATCCTGAGCTACTAATGCCTGATATCTTTCTAGTTGTTTTTGCTCCCTCTTATTGTTTCTTGGCCCACCGATGAAGTCTTCTGCATCTCGCAGAATCTGACGAAGTTCCCTGCTAGTTCTTCCTCTGCCAGCAGGTGCTTCTGTTTGCTCCTCCTCATCCTGAGAATCTTCCTGTTCTGAGGAAGAATTCTTTACTTTTGTTGGTTGAAGAGGCTTAACCAACGGCTCCTCTTTCGACTGCTCCTCGAAAGGCATCTCGCGAGATCTTCTGAAAGCCCTGTCCTCCATGAACTTTACATCTCGTTGTACTACTACCTTCTTGCTCCCTGGAAGATAGATTCTATATGCCTTAGCATTCTCGCTATATCCCACCAGATATCCCTTTTCCGCAGTCTCATCCAACTTCTTCCTCTTTTCCTCGGGTATGCGGCAATATGCTAAACTCCCAATATCCTGAAATGACTGACTTCAGGTGTCTTCCCCGTGAAGACTTTCTCTGAAGTGATCTTGCCCAATGCCCGATAAGGAGTCCTGTTCTGAACATAGACTGTTGTGTTGCATGCTTTCGCCCACAGGAATTTTGGCATATCCTGATCATACATCATGGCCCTAGTTGCTTCTACAATAGTCCTATTCTTTCTTTCTGCTACCCCATTCTGCTCCGGATTGTAGGGAGTTGTCCACTCTCTTCTGATGCCCTCCTTAGCGCAAAAATCAGTGAAGTCCTTACCAACACATTCTCTACCATTATCTAAGCACAAAACTTTTATTTTCTTCCCAGTCAGATTCTCCACCAGAGCCTTGAACTCCTTGAATCAACAGAACACCTCATCCTTGGTTTTCAAAAAATAAATCCAAGTTTTCCTTGAGTGGTCATCAATGAAGGTAAGGAAATACTCGGCACCACTAAGAGATTTAACGAACATAGGTCCGCAGATATCTAAGTGTATCAATCCTAGTACACTCTTGGCCCTGTGTTTGCTCCTAGGAAATGTTGCTTTGGCATACTTTCCTAGAGCACACCCCTGCATACATCATCCCGTTCCGTACTCAGATCCGAAACTCTTGTTACAGTGCTCCTGAGAATTCTCAGAGCTCCATGGTGCAAGTGACCCATTCTTTTGTGCCATAGTTCGTTCAAGTCCTCGTCTCTGTGACTGCCTATTAGTGCCATTGGTGATTCTAGTTGTAATCTATACAACCGATTACTTTTGATCCCGATCTGCACTTTCTTTTTCCAACGTGGGTGTTTGACGTATACCTTCTCCTTGATGAAGTAGACGTCATAGCCCTTGCCTTGTAGTTGTGACACGGAAAGTAAGTTCATCCCCAATCATGGTACATGCAGCACATTTGTAGCATGGAACCGTTCTCCCGATTCTGTCTGAAAGACTATGGTACCCTTCCCTACTGGACTACACTTTGCCTTGTTCCCCATGGTGATCTGAAAGTTCATCTTCTCTTCACGATATTTTGAGAAACACTCCCTGATTCCCGTCATATGCCACGAGGCTCCATTGTTTATATACCATACTTTTGATGATGCAGCACTAGTCATACATGCCACTTCTTCTTCCAACCTGGAAGCTAACATAGAGAAATTGAAATCTCTTTCTCTTGTGCAATCTTTTGAAAATCTGTGTGATTCCCCTGACGTGGATGCCTCTGCATCGTGGTCTCGACCCATAACTAATTTTCCCTTCCTGTCTCTAATTACCCCCTCTAATACCATGTGAAAATTCTATCGCTGCAGCAACTGATTTATTTTTTCGACTTATTCCACAATAAGTTATTTACGAAATTACTTCAATAAACATTAAAATAAATACTGCTACAGATATCACACCGTAATACAAAAACAAACATATGCATAAGAATCAACACATTGACACAGTTATTTTGGACAACAGTCCCCGAAAAAACCCAGTGTGGGAAAACCAGTGCAGCAAGAGAGGTTTTTATTACTCAGCAAGTCTTCAATACAACAGGTTGCCAAATTGGCTTACCCACAGAGAGAAAAAATTCTCCAGCACTTCTCCCAAACCCAACGTCAACCCAGTTGACCTCTGCGTGGCTCTCAGACCCTCTGCGTCAGCCCCTACTTGACTCTGTCAGCCCTGGGCCTCTCTGCATCACCCACGCAGGGCCAATTAATGACTGCACAGTCTCCTGTTGCCTCTGCGTCTGCCTGAAATGCCCTGCGTCTGCCTCTCCTGCCTCAGCGCTAATCTCTAGTGGTTGATCCCGTCTCTCTGTTCCGTACTTGTTGCCTCCTAACTGCTCACCAGACCACTGGTTCAAATTCTCTTTGAACTAACTGGTCTCCCTCAGTGCGTTCTCCAAGTGACCCTCAAGCCTCCTCTTATACTTTTCTCTTTGAAAAATCAACGGCCGAGATTAAGTCCCTAATCAACGGCTAAGATTAGATCTGGCTTGATCCATGACTTTTGGACCATTCTAACACAGTTTTATATTAATTCGCATTAATATTTTATTTTCCCTAAGTTTAGACTTGGGGACTTTATTAAAAATATTAATTATTTTAATATCTCCCAAACTGTTTAGAATCTGCCCAAACCCTTTCTAAGTATTGGAGATCTCATGTGCTTTAGCCTCTCCACCAATTTTTGTGGCTAGAGCACATCCAATGCTACCTCAAATCAACAAATTAGACATTTCTCGTGGTCGCAAGAGGCCCAAGCATTAGCAATAGATAATAGATTTACTCGTCTTTTCTAGTTTCTAGTAGTTTTTATAATTGTTGACTCTTTCATATTTATTATCATATTTTTTGTAAACAATATATGACAATTTAAGTTTGAAGTTTGAAGTTGCCAATTATAACTCATTGGTAATGAATTATGAATATGATGTTTCGTGAAAGTTGAAATTTGTTTCATTTCATTTCATGTTAGAATTTTTATATAATTTTGGTGATCAATGATGATAAATGTTATGTATTGAATTTTGAAGCTTGAAACTTTAAAATTCGATATGTTGTATGTTACTAACTTGTGGACGTGGTTGATGAAGATAACTTCTAGATGATTGATGTTATATGGTTCAATCTATGTTTTTATACTTTTTATACCTAATGCACCATTGTACATGCTTTTGTTGACATATATGCATCAAAATATATATTATATGAAAATTCACTCCCGAACCGGGAGCTTTTGAAAATGTCGCTCCCGCTCCCAAGTAACCTTTGATCTTGAGGTTTTTGGGGCCTCCTATCAACCTAAAATGGCTGAAAACTGAATTCCAACAAACTAGAAATTACTTTCCAAAATTTTGCATGAAACCCTTTTAATAAATTCACCCAAAAACTTCCAAATTTAGATATATATTATAAATATGGCTGGAAATTATCTAAAATTTACTCTAAACACAAGAAATGTTGAATTTAAGTATAGTAAAGTAAATGAAAGAGATTAGGTGATAGGATAACTCACTTGAATGGCTGAAACCTCTCCCTTATTGCAGATTTAATTTATTACAGACAAGTAATTTTCAGACTTGCAAGATAGATCAGCTTGATGCAAGTGTAAAATACACTGAAAAGTACCTATCCTTAGTTAGATTTAGCAATTTGCCAATTTTCTCGAAGGCAATGCTTGCTAAATAAATAAACAATTAAAAATCAGCAAGCTAATTTACCATGTACTAATTGCAGAAAATAAAAAGTTCTTAGATTTTTTAATAAGTGGTTGTTGGATTATACCTATGGCTTCACTTACCTCATCCTTGTTGGAGCGTGAAATTGACACCTTCTTAATTCGATATAGCCTTCTAAAATCAAGGGAGTGGATTTGGTCTTGAACACAAATTGCCCCCATTATGAACTTAACTTCCTTGGTAATTTTCAAACCCGCTTAGGAGTGGCATCTCCGGCCTTCCAATCCTGTGTGTGATGAATACAAGACCCTGCACAATTCGAAGCTCCCTCTCGGGATGGTCTGGTTGCTTTGATCAATCCACCCGCAAACCTATTAAAATTGGCAACTAGGACCAAACTCCACATGGATCATCTTATTTATGACAGTTGATATTTTTCTTGGATTCCTCTCTCTGAGAGGTGTAGGATTGATCTAAAGATCATCCAATTCTGACATGTACAAATGAAGATATGAATTTATTTATGTTATGGACAAATTGTCAAGGTCGGCCAGCAAACTCATGCAGGCTCAGAAGCCCAACAGTCACGTCTATTCATCCTCGGCGTTGCATATAATAGAAGGTGACTTAGCCTCATTTGGACACACTCATCTTCACACATCCGTCTCTCTCTCTCTCCTCATTGATTGGGTACGTATTTCTGGGCAGCAACTCTCTCCACACGTGCGAAGGAAAGGAAGGATAGACGTTGACCAGGTTTGACCAGATTTCCAAATTGTTGTTTTACTGTTGACCATGCATTGACCTCCTCTGACTGCGTTTTTGTGAGGGCTATCTCTGTTTAGGTAGACGCATTTCTGGGCACAAAAATCGAGGCTAAACGTTAACTGTTCACCAACGTTGGGTGCAGCAACGAAAATCATAGTGAATCTCCTTCTCCATAAGCCCAAGACGTGGAGAGGAGATCACTTGAGGTGAGTTGCCAAATGACTACAAATCCTCACCAATTTATACTAAAACGTGGATAATGAATAGACACGTCGGTTGGGCTTCAAGAGCCTACACAAGTGCTGGTCGGCTTGATAATAATTACATAAACAAAATAAATTCATATCTCCATAAATACTTATCGGAATCGGATGATCTTTAGATCAATCCTACACCTCTCGATGAGAGGGATCCAATAAAAATATCAGTTGTCACAAATCAGCTGACCCACATGGAGTTTGGCCCTAGTTGCCAATTTAACACACATCTTGTGTCCTCTTGTCTTGGCTTGTCTTCTATTGTTTATGTTTATGTTCTATCTACATTTTACTATCATGTTGATGTAATCGCTAATCTGAATATTGATACTGAGCTAATAAAGAAATTGAAGTAAAATTGCTCTAAAGCATAGAACATAACATTGTTGCCTAAAATTAACATGGTACCAGAGCTGAGGTGAAGACAAAGCCCAAGCAAGAGTGAAAGAGCAATCACCAAAGATAGTTAGACGGGTTCCTCATCCTACTTCTCGGCTAAAGACAAGCTCCATTATAAATCTGACTATCATGGATGGAAGATGTCTCTTGATTTGACCTTGGAAGAAAAAGAAGTGATGAACTACGTGCAGAGTAAAATCCTTGAACCTCCTTCAAATGCCCCGACTACTGCGAAGACCAAGTACAATAGCGTTGAAGTCAAAGTAAAGAAGATTATCATGGATTCCATTGACAAGCATCTGATGGCCTACATCTCCGAATTGAAGACCTCCAAGGAGATTTACCTCAGGTTGGTCGACATGTTCAAGGTTAATAATGCTAATCAAATTCTATTTCTCAAGAATAAGTTGAAGGATATTAAGAAGGGCAAGGACAAGGATATTCAGTCCTATTTCTTGAGGATTACTGAGATCAAAATGATCTACTCTCGATTGGAGAAGTGTCAAAATTGGCAACTAGGGCCAAACTCCAAGTAGGTCATCTTATTTATGGCAACTGATATTTTTCTTGGATTCCTCTCTCTGAGAGGTGTAGGATTGATCTAAAGGTCATCTGATTCCGACATGTATTTATGGAGATATGAATTTATTTATATTATTTGACAATTTGTCAAGGTCGGCCAGCAAGCAAATTACCCCGGCTCAACCTCAACGTTGCATTATAAATAGAAGAGTCTTCAAGTCATTTTACACACACTCATCTCTTGTGATCTCTCTCCACTCGTTTGGGTTTTGGTGGAAAGAGAGGTCTAAAGGAAAGAGCCCTAATCGCAGTCCTAAAGAGAAGCCCTATAGAAGCCCTATACGTTGTCCTAAAGGAGTTCTAGCCGCAATCAAGGAAGGTCCAATGCAACCCCATATCCGCAGTTGAAGGAGACTCCTATACGTTGTCTAGATGCAGTCCTATATCCGCAATTGAAGGAGGCTCCTATACGTTGTTTAGAGGAATCCTAGCCGCAATCATGAAGCCCTAGCCACAATAAATGAAGCCTAGCCACAGTCATGAAGCCCTAGCAGCAGCCTTGTGAGGAGGTCTGGCCGCAGTTTAAAAGGAGACCTATTAGCTGTCAAGGGAAGCACCAATACGCAGTATAAAGAAGCCCTTAACCTACTATCTAAAGGAGGCCCTAGTTAAGAAAGGCCTAATATGCAGGGAAACATCTAATTCACAGCCAAGGAGAGATCCTAACGCAACGAATTGAAGCATGTTGACAGCGTGAAGAAGACTAGATGCACAGCGTGGAAATCTTTGTGTTGTAGGTGACAGCGTGGAAAATAAGCTAGCCTTAAGGCTTGAATTAAAGGGTTGTTAGCAAGGTTAGAAGTTAGTCATAGGGTGAGGTTGTGTGTTGAAGAAGTCTGCCCTCAGACTTAGAGAAGATCTACGAAGGGCTCATATCATATGCAGATTGGGCGCTAGAATTAAGTCGAGTTCTTGCAGTCACGTAATAATGCATTAATGATATTTGTGTAACTGTCATGAGGACATTTACTACAGTGTTGCTATGTGCTAGGCCACAGGCCATAGCACCATAGCAAGGGTTTCTTAGAGCTGCTCTCTTAGGACTGTTTAGAGATTATGACGGAAGTTTAAGTTAACTTCAGGTGTCCTTATCAGATCAGTAATTCATCACAGTCAAGGGAGTTTAGGGCTGCATATTGTGCCCTAACCAGAATTGTTGGAGCAGCTAGCAATCAGAGGAATGTTGCATCAGGATATGCTACAACACTCTTAATGACCGGCTTGTCATAATGATGTACTTTCTATTGTTGTCATAAAATCCCAGATTTGTATATTTGTATTATCTCTCTCTCTCCTGAACTATTGAAGAATATAAGAAGAATTGATCAAGGGTTTCCCCACATTGGGGTTTGTCCCTTGCTGGTGCCACATCTTGTGTCCTCTTGTCTTGGCTTGTCTTTTATTATTTATGTTTATGTTCTATCTGCATTTTACTATCATGCCGATGTGATTGCTAATCTAGAAATTGATATTGGGCTAATAAGGAATTTGAAGTAAATTGCTCTTAAGCATACATAGAACATACCAAAATTTAACAAGAAGTCATTCCTAAGAGGGAACTTACTCTCACCACCCTTGCAGGACTCCCACCTGAGTGGTATGTATTTAGAACCACTGTCCTCAACAATGATCGAATTCCAAGTTTTGAAGAATTGATGTCGAGATGCATTCAAGAAGAAACAAGAATGGTGGAGCAAGAAATGCCTTCTAATAGAAGCAACCCCACTGCATTCTCTGCTCATGCCAAAAGGAGAAATAATGCAGGGTCTAAAGGTCATTTCCATGGAAAGCCTGAATCTAAGGGAGGAAGGAAGGGTAGGTGCTTTGTTTGCAATAAGTTTGGCCACTATGCAAGGGAGAGTCCAAATAAAAGGGACACATCGCATGACGATCATCACAATCATTCCAGGGGCAACTTCAACAACAACGATCAAAGGAATGGAAAGTCTAATGGCAAAGGAAAAAGGAATGCGGGACATCAAGGAAATGGTTGACCCTCCAAGAAATCAAGGAACTCCAGGTATGAAGAATCAAATGTTATTAACAATAAGCAAAAAGAGTATTATCTTATATCGGCCCTCTCCACTGCCTCACCTCTAGACACTCTAGGAAATTGGTTGATTGATAATGGTGCCTCAAGGCACTTCACCAGATACAAGGAAGCCCTCTTTAATCTGTTAGAAAAGGAGACAAACTTGGAGATCATCCTTGGACACGACACCACCTATCCCGTGAAGGGAGTAGGGAATGTTACCCTTCAATTGAATCAAGATAACACTATTCATTTGCAAGAAGCATTATATGTACGTGATATCAAGAAGAACCTGGTGTCCATTTCAGCTATGAAGGACAAAGGATTCAAGGCAGCATTCATCGATTGAAAGGTACATATTTGGAAAAGAAATTTTAAAAATGCTTTTACTCTTGGGTTTAGGGTTGACACTCTGTATCAAGTTGGAGGAAGTCCATTGGGATCCATGTCTTGCAACACATCTCTACAATCTGAACTATGGCACCGGAGGCTTGCCCATCTCCATTATAAGGCCCTAACCGATGTGAGACAAATGGTGACAGGTATGCCCAAGTTCAAAGTAGAGCATGAAGGTGTATGTCCAGAATGTGCTGAAGGAAAACTTACAAGGTGACCATTCCCCTCAAGTAATAGCAAGACCACAGATATATTGCAATTGATCCACTTCGATATATCTGGTATGATGCTCGTAAACTCTTTGGGAGGATACTTATATTATCTCACCTTTACAGATGATTATTCTCGCAAGACCTGGATCTACTTCTTGAAGAAGAACGATGAAGTGTTCACCTGGTTCTGACACTTCAAAGCCTTGATCGAAAACCAATCCGAGAAGAAAATCAAGATATTGAGGACTGATAATGGGACCGAGTACGAATCCAATGAATTCCAAGATTATTACAGAGAAGCTGGCATGAAGAGGGAGACTACAAAGTCATACACTCCTGAGCAGAATGGTGTGGCTAAAAGGAAGAATCGCTCTATTATATTAGCAGTTTGTGCCATGCTTCATGATCAAGGCCTTCCGAAGTTCCTATGGGCTGAAGCCGCAAATACCGTCGTGTATGTTCAAAATCGATGCCCTCATCAAGCATTGGACTCCAAGACTCCCGAAGAAATGTTGACTAGTAAGAAACCCGATGTCTCTCACTTTAGAATTTTTGGAAGTCTCGTATATTTTCATGTGCCGAAAGAGAAAAGAAGCAAATTAGGTGCATCTGGGAAGAAAGGAATCTTTGTGGGCTATAGTGAAAATTCTAAGGGATATAGAATTTATGTAGTTGGTCAAAAGGAAGTTGAGATAAGTCATGATGTGACCTTCGACGAAGATATGGCCCTCAAGAAGATCAACAACCTTCTTAACCTAAGGAAGGGCAAAGAAGCTGACACCAAAAATAAGGATGGAAAAGAAGACGAAACAATGCCTGATGTTGATGAACCTATGGATCCTATTGATCCTCCTCCTCATGAGCCACCCTCCTCCAAAAGAAGATCATCGTGGCTTAGGGAGACTCTCGAAGATGCCAAGAGACACACTGCACCAAGGGGGGCTTTCCGTGAAAGCAAGAAGCCGAACAGGTATCAAGGATGCTAAACCGCCATGAGCACTATCATTCAAAACGAGCCTTCATCATTCAAAGAAGCGGTGAAGCATCAAGTATGGAAGGATGCCATGAATGAAGAATATGAGTCAATTATGAAGAATGATGTCTGGGATGTGGTCCCTAAACCCTAGGACAAATCGGTTGTCACCTCTAAGTGGCTCTACAAAATCAAGCATGGAGCTGATGGAAGTGCAGACCCCCTCATTCACAAATGTAAGAGAGAGTCAGCTTCTGGATTTGAGATGAAGGACTTAGGACCGATGCACTATTTCCTAGGGTTGGAGGTCTGGTAAAACCCAGGTGAAATTTTCCTCTCTCAAGGAAAATATGTTGTGAAGATATTGGAAAGATTTGGGATGGTGGACTGCAATCCTATGACTACTCCGATGGAACTAACTTTAAAAAGTTGTGGTAGTGTTGCTGGACCTGAATTGGGAAATGCTTTTGAGTATCGTCAACTCATAGGAGCACTGATGTTCTTGGTGAACTGCCGACTGGACATATGTTTTGGAGTTGAGCCTCATCATATACATTGGATTGCCGCCAAGAATCTTCTGAGATATCTTCGGGGCACAATCACTGGACTGAGATACATTGCCAGAAATGTGAGGTAGCATGGTTATTCTGATGCTGATTGGACTGGCAGTGCGGTGGATCGCAAGAGCACTTTTGGATATTGCTTTTCTTTGGGTTTTGCTTCGATATCCTGGATGAGTAGGAAGCAGAAATCGGCGCCTTGAGCACCGCCGAGGCCGAATACATAGCTACTAGTATGGCCTCCTGTGAAGCTGTCTGGTTGAGGAAGCTCTTCAGTGCATTGTTTGGACATGTGTCGGATACCACCGTGATCCTCTGCGACAACTAGAGTGGGATCCGATTATCAGAGAATTCTGTGTTTCATGATCGCTCCAAGCATATAGATATCAAGTACCACTCTATCCAGGATATGGTACAACGAGAAGCAATAAGGCTCCATCACATTGGGACTAATGAGCAAGTCGTCGATATTCTGACAAAGCCCCTGGGGAAGGTCAAGTTCTTGACCTTTCGAGAACGACTTGGAGTCGTGGAGAGACCCTCTTATGAGGGTCCTCTATGAGATGGACATTGAGCTCTAGGAGCTCCAGGGGGCTTGGGGTACTTCTTGGGGCAGTGAGCAACCATAAGGTGAGTGGTTCAGCCTTCCCTTAGTGGTTTGTTGTGTACAAGGTGAGTGGTTCATCCTTCCCCTGTGATACCCCTTAGCGACATGTAGGCAGGATGAGTGGTTCATCCTTCTCCTGCTGAGACATACTACCCATGCAGTCTCAGACTCATGGGAAGTACCTCTCATATGGCCAATGAGTAGGGAAATGAGGATAGGGACCATATTACTATCGATGAACACATCATGTACTACCACACTCCCTACGCTAGGATGAATGATATTGATCTGGGATAAACTGGAAATGACTTCGGGTCAATAAGAGTGGTATGAGACACTCTCTTTTGATTGGAACTGACTTCGGATCAGTAAGAGTAGTATGAGACACTCTCTTTTAATTGGGACTAACTTCAGGTCAGTAGAGAATCGTATGATACATTCTCGATCACTTCTTCTTCATAGATCATTAGAGCAGAGCAAAGCAGTGCATTGATGGTAGAGATAGTACAGATTGGCAGATGGATTAGCAAGTGGAGTTCTCCCTAGTTGAGAGGGTGTGTTAAAATTGGAAACTAGGGCCAAACTCCACATGGGTCATCTTATTTATGACGGCTGATATTTTTCTTGGATTCCTCTTTCCGAGAGGTGTAGGATTGATCTAAAGATCATCTGATTCTGACATGTACAAATGAAGATATGAATTTATTTATGTTATGGACAAATTGTCAAGGTCGGCCAGCAAACTCATGTAGGCTCAAAAGCCCAACAGTCATGTCTATTCAACCTCAACGTTGCATATAAATAGAAGGTGACTTAACCTCATTTGGACACACTCATATTCACACATCTCTCTCTCCTCATTGATTGGGTACGGATTTTTGGGCAGCAACTCTCTCCACACGAGCGAAGGAAAGGAAGGATAAATTTTTGTTTTGGACATTGACCAAGTTTGACCGAATGTCCAGATTGTTGTTTTCACTGCGTTGACCATGCGTTGACCTCCTTTGACTGTGTTTTTGTGAGGGCTATCTCTGTTTGGGAAGACCGCATTTCTGGGCACAAAAATCGAGGCTAAACGTTGACTGCAACTAGGGTTGACCGTAGGTGGATTGTTTGACCAGACTTTGACTAGGCTGAATTTGACTGTTTTGAGGGTTGTTTTATCTTGATGTTTGGAGGCCGAAGTTGATGAAGTTGACCGATTTGTTGAGGGTCAATATGCCCTGTTGACTAGCATTGATTTTTCTAGTTAGGGCTCTTTTGCTGCTGTTATAAATTATCACATTTGTAAATTGTACTATCTCTCTCTGCTAAACTATTGAAGACTAAAAGAAGATTTGATCAAGTTTTTCCCCACATTGGGGTTTGTCCCTGGCTGGTGCCACAGCTTGTGTCCTCTTGTCTTGGCTTGTCTTCTATTGTTTATGTTTATGTTCTATCTGCATTTTACTATCATGTTGATGCGATTGCTAATTTGAATATTGATACTAGGCTAATAAAGAAATTGAAGTAAAATTGCTCTAGGCAAGATCTGTTAGCTTTAGCGTTTATGCCCTGAGTTGGATCTCAAACGCCCTTGGAAATTTGGAGAAACCAATACATGGGTTTTGTTCCTCTCTTCTGTAGACCAATTTTGACATATTACATGTCAATTTCTTACACAAGATGTCCTTGTTATGCCACCTGGAAAATTTTCTTTCCACATCATTACAAGTAGACCACTTTTGATGTAATGCATGAATCATTCTACCCAATGTTGCCCTTGTTCTACCACCTGGAAACCTATTTGACCTGTTGACCAAGTTTTACCAAACTGTAACTAGCCACTTCCACCTCTGATTGGAAAACTAGAATGTGGCATGTAATCCTTCAATCAAATTGCATAATTTGAGACCATGTTGACTTTTTGACCACCAAAACTGCTTTGTATTGGGAATTATGAACCACCTCGAGAAATGTGAAAAGTTGTCAAATGAGACTACCATGCTCTAAGAGTTGTCTAAGGAATATTGCACCAAAGCCAAGGCCACCTATAGACTCTATAGACCATAACCATGTGGAGTGACATAAGTGAACCTTGACGTAGGTTTGGCTAGCCCATACACCAGTGATCACCCCTACAAATGTAGGCTCCCATAAAACCATGAGTCCTCAAGAGAGTTCGGCTAAGGCCATCCAATCATGTAGAGGACAAGAGCAACCCAACTGAAACTTCAAGGGACCAACGATGGTTTGACCAAGCCAACAAGATACAGACTCAAAAGATACAGGGGTAGGATAATACAAGACCTCACACGGTTTTAACATCGCTTTTGACTTGTGACCTTGGGCTTAAAATGGTGCTGATAAATAATGCAAAGTGTTCATATATGCCCCTACTAACATGAGGGGTAATGGGACTACATGTTTTAGATTAGGTGTGTGATTGGATCTAAAAGGATAGACAATAAAGAAAAGGAAAAACACAAAACAAATATTTCTCACAAGATTTTAGCCCCACCAAATAGAAAATCCTTGAGATCTTGAAAAAAGATAAAAAGAAAATCAATACTCCTAAACAAGATATTTATATTCTTCCAAATATAAACGAGCAAGCCATCCAGGAAAATGCAAAAAGATGGAATATAAATCCCATAAGATTTGACAGCTAATTTAATGTTTGTTTGATCCACCCTTGATGCATGGAGATATGGAAAGTTAGATTTGAAGTCCAAGAGCAAGTCATTAATTAAGCACAAAAGAATAAGCATAAGATTTAATTGAAAGACAAACCACAATGTCAAAGAAGTTGAAGTGCTAGGAATGGTAAGCAACAATTGTGTACATTATGGATACTCATATTTATGAATGGTCCTATGGATTAGGTTGTCTTTGATATTGCACCTACTTCTGCTCTCATTGGCCGCATATGTTATCAATGAAAAAACCTACGACTCATGTAGTCATTTGGACATTGCACTATTTCATGCATGGGACCTTGGGAGTAGTCCAAGCAGTCTCATTGAGGACCATTATATTGGTGATGTGAACAATCCTTGGAGCAATCCAACTTGTCATTTGATATGCACTAATATGTACACATGGTGGCTACACATGATGTATAAGAAGATTGTAGAAGTAATTCAGATTGACTCCTTCCCCAAAAGTGAATTCGATTGAGCTTATGGCTCTTGGCAAGACCTAAGTGTTCATGGGAATGAATGAGTTTGAATCCACCATTTTCTTATGACATTGTTAACTATGTTTGTTTTTAAAATAAAGCTATGATCCCATGTTATATTGGCCTTGTTTAATGAATTATATGGAATCTTAAAAACAGCTATCAAAAAATTAAAAAATATAAAAAATAAAAAGACCTTGAATGATTTAGAATCCTTTCTATAATCTCTTGATCTCATGTGTAAGTTGAATGGGTTGGTCCCCCAGAAAGAATATCTTGTAGAATTCCTGAGTAGGAATCCAACTCTCTCTCTTTTAGCATGTTGACCTTCATCTTTTACTTTTGTTGATTTCCTCCCAAGCCTCCACTAGCCCCATGAACTTACGAGTCATGACAATAATGCTCTATTGTGTTCGACAAAGACACAATGTTCCTAATGACTTTTGATCTCTTATTTAAATTTTGGACTCTGGTTCCTTGGTCTTGTGGATTTTTACTTTGACCTCCATGGTAAGAAATCTCTATGCTTCTCAATGATTAAAATATTATTGAAGAATTATTGAGGATTGTCTTGGATTGTTGACTGGTTGCATGATGTGCGAAAAAATATAACTCCCTATCAATATGGAGTTCCCATAGTGCACTAAGTGTAATATATTGACTTCTGGGTGAATGTTCCAAGGAGGATGTTCCATATTGGATTAGAGGAATGTTCACACATTTAGGGGTGAAAGGCAAACATGTTCAATATTTTGTATGAAAAAATTGAGTCATGTTGTATAATTGGGTTATGCTTATAGTTTTCTTTGCTATGCAACCATATTGCAATGACCAAGGAAAGGACTGGGCCTTCCCTCAAGGATGCTCACCACCACACACCTCTAACAGAGAGCAACAAGTAAATTGTTGATAAAGGTGGTTTGTGGCTGACAGAAAGGCTTCTACTTACAAATGTTTATGTTGAAACTATTCAGTTTCAACACAGGAATCAGGTCAAAACATTTAAAGATTACAGTCATCACTTCCCCAACCATGGAAGTGAGAGATTTAGTAAATGAGTAGCTGGTAACTCAAAAATATTTGGATGAGAAACTGACTTATGGTCTCTGGACTATTAAAAATAAATTGAACTTCGACTCAATAATTTGTAGCTCCTTGCAAGAAAAACTAGAAGGGGAGTGGAATTACTCCCAGGAACAAGAGGCAAACTGCCATGCCTGGTAACAACAATTAGAAAGTGCACGAAAAAAGCAGGAAACATTCATATCTGTTGATACTGCAAATAAAGACCATGTCTCAATATACAACTTACTGCCAGTGAAGATGAGATGAGATTAAGAAAGGAAGTTATCAGGACTAAACTAGATCATATGCAAAACTCAAATCAGTCAATCAATCCATCTAAGTGGAGGAGAAAGTGAAAAAAAAACTGAATGTGATATTAATATATTATCTAGCTCATGATAAAGCAAAATGTGATCAAGATTTTACTAAAATAGTCAAATAGTTGAAGGATACTCGTAAATTTACGAAAAAAAACAGCAGCCAGACTAAAACAGACAGAAACCCTAACCTCGGCCTGCACCAGACCTAGGAGCAAATTGGGCAAGGAGGAATTATGAATTTCAATTCGTAAAGCATTAGGGAAACTTAAGGAACAATCAAAAATTATTACTGATTTCAAACAACAGAAACAGGTTGCTGTGATATGATCACAGGTGTTGTCGAAGAATTAGAAAAATTATTAAAATGTTTATACCTATATAAGATTACTGATATACTGATTAAAATGCTGCAGACAAAACACCCAAAGACAATTGCTGCCAGGAAATACAAAACTGGTTGGTCCATCAACAACAAACAGATTTATAGAGACAACGTGTTGCAGAAAGGTTGAACAGATGTCAAAAGATCTTGAGTAAATTAAAAAGAGGGTTGAAGGTTTTCTAGGAAATGGCAATGTTGACCTCTCAGATAAATATGAGATCAGTTGCTGAAGAGTTAACAAAGGATCTTAAAAGAATTTTTAATCAGCTTCCTAATCCCTGCTTATAATACCAATTTCAAAACTGTTGTAGAACTCACGGAACACATTCCGTCTTCAGGTAGTATGTCTAAGTAGGATGTGGAAAAGGTTATTGACCCATTACTTACGAAAAAACTAATGCCCAAATCACGTGTTTACTTTCAATCCACCCAAAAACAAGGAAACTTTCACAAAAAAATATGATTATATTCCTTGTAATAAAGCAATTAGCAGGTCCTGATGGCATCTAGAACTTGAAAAAATTAAAAGACATGCCCAATAAAATTAAAATATCTATCCAATTTTGGTTATAATGGTTAGGTTAATGTTACCACACAGACTCTCCATGGATTTGCCCTTGTTCTTTGTTCTGTATCCATTCGCCTTTTTGTACCTCCCTGTGTATCTGTATCCCACCTTGATGTGTCTTGGAACTTTGCCCAAAAACCTAATATATTCCCAATCAAACGCAGACATCAATTGGAAGTTGACAGACAGCTGTCCTGGATAGATAACTACACAGCTAGCATACATCTATTTTAAGCTTTAACCCCAACTCCTGAATCAATCAATCCTCTATTTTTGCTTTTGATGAATCTAGGG
Organism: Pinus taeda; assembly: GCA_000404065.3. Taxonomy (NCBI): domain Eukaryota; kingdom Viridiplantae; phylum Streptophyta; class Pinopsida; order Pinales; family Pinaceae; genus Pinus; species Pinus taeda. The sequence continues at coordinate 12,286 of APFE030794312.1, read as the reverse complement.
TTGGACACAAGAAAACAAATTAGAACGTAGATTTGCTTTTGATGAATTTAGGGTTGGACACAAGAGAAAAACCAGAAGTAGATATTTGAATTAATGAAATTGTTTGTCTGTGATAGTTGCCTCTGGTCTGCTTTGATGGAGTTCAAACCTAAATCGCAGAAAGCAAGCTCATATCCGAAGGCGTGGAAAGAGTTGGCACTGCAGAGTCTGAAATATCAGAAATTAAAGAAGGAATTATTTTTAAGCATTTTAGTTTCATCTTCCCCATCAAACCAATCTGTTTGCAGAGAGGGCTTGAGGCCACCAGTACTCTAACATAGCCAAGCAAAAAATATACCTCTGGGTAGTAGAGTATATTCCATTAGATTAATGGCAAAACTAATTCTTGAAACATTGATTTCTCTCCAGCACAAAATCATTTAAAAATAGAAAGAACAGTTTCCTAGTTTGGGCAAGAACAAACCACGGCAGGACAAAAAATTTATAGCAAAACTCAGAATATGAGAACCAGAGATGGGAAGTTAGCTGTAAGAACAAAGGCAATGACTCTTGCGTTATAGACTGTATGATTTAAATAATCATCTACTTCAACCCTCAGTTTTCTCTTCGCGGCCTCTTTTCTATAACTGATGTTCCTCATTTGAATCTGGACCCTGCATTTTTTCTTTACTAAAAAGGGATTAATGAAAATATCAGTGTAATGTTTGTAAGAAAATAACTCCTCACGTCTTCGAATACGAAAAACTAGTCATGCCTCAAAACTTGAAATGATAAGTGACGACACAACCAGGTGCTCATATATTCATACATATAAGTTGAGCATCTTCTGTTGGATTACTGTACGATAAATATCAGAGAAGATCAAGCAAGAATTTAGAATTGGATTACAAAAGCAAGCTTGTTGTTACCTGTAGGAACAGCTTGCAGTGAAGTGACGAGGGAAGCAACAATCTAACATGATACAAATGCTGCACAAGAACTGAGCAAGTTCAATCCACTCAAGCATCTGGATAGCCTAGCTCCAAGCAAAGTCAATAATCAGATTCCAATTCCTTCTGAATTTCCACGCCAAAGCTGTTGTTTGTGGTGCCTATTTCTCTAAGGCCAATTTGCCAGCCAATTCTGACAAACTCGCCCTGATTCCTGAAAGATTTGAAAATTTCAAATTGTTGGAATCTGTCTTCTCATTTGAGCCATGCCTATCAAAAAAAGATATCACTGCATTGACAGCAGCCAAATTCACCTTCTCAGTTGAAAATCTGATGGTCATCATCATTTCCGTATCTCTCATGCTGCTCAAACAAACTTCTGTCCAGTCTGTCAGACATATAAACAGTTTTGACTTATCCAATACAGACCAACTTGCTATTACTGTAGCTGCAAACTTTGCAAATCTTTTAGGTAGACAAAGGAGTGCATTCACAAGCTCAATTGAAGGAGACTGGGACCTTAAGACCGTTAGCAGGCCAGAAAGTGCACCAGCATGGACCAAAGGATCCAAAGCTTCAGCACAAAATGCCAACAATGGCATGACTAGTGGAACCACACAAACTTGTACCTCGGACATCAGCAACTGCCAGAAAATCTTTTGCTCTGAAAAATCCCAGTCAAGAGAGTTTTTAACTAAACTACAAAGATTTTGAGAATCCTCTCCAAAAACGGAAAACTCCTTCAGACCTAGCTTGATCTCAAATTTCAAAGTTCTGAAGGGACCAAAAAACACACAAGCAATTTAATGACGTCTTCTCTTCCAGTGGATAAATCTGATAGGTAACAAAAAATGCTTCGAAACACCTGAAGCAACCTGCTAACATTCCACAAACAACATATTCTCAAATCTTTCAAAAGTGCTGTAAACGCATCTCGATCACCATTCAACACACTTTTTGCTTAACACCCATCTGATCTTTCTACCAATAGCATCTTGCTTTGGTGTGAATCTAGTATCTGAGGCGGAGGTGTAGTGAAATGAGTGCACATAAGAAACTCTTTGTACGCTGCAAAAGCATCCTCCACCAAAAGGGATAATTGTTTCACACCCATGTTTTCTAAATGTTGACTACCTCTTGATGAGTGCTCTCTTGCAATACCAAAAATAGAGTACTTTTCAGCATGCCATTTCAGTGGAGACAGTTTTTGTATTCTATGCTTTCGGCCAACGGTTTCATCCATGTCTTTCTGTCTTGACCAACCCTCTTCTTCCATCGCATCAGCGAATATAACATCAAGATCATTAAAACAAGCCATTTCACCTTTTAAATTTTGACTCGAGGAAAGGTAATCAATAGTACTTTTGGGCCCTGATATCTGCTCCAGCTCGTTGGCAAGTCTAGAGGCATAGCATAGTAACCGAGGACCAACCGCTAAACCATTATTAGACCAAATGAAAAGCATTTCTCGCAATTTTGGGTGACGCGACAAGATATAGATACAAAGAACCACTGCAGTTGCGGACATAACTTCATCTGCTTCTAAAACATCTGGTGCATGCTTGAGTGGTGAAAACATCTCGTGCCCGGCTACTTGGAATGCATTTGCTATTTGGAGAGCCAAATTTCTTCTTGTTTCCGCAGAATCATCCAAAACAATGGGAAGAATATAGTGTCCTGCTGTCTCATCAACTGTCTGGTAAGGAATGCCCAAGAATGAGATGAGAATTTTTTCAAGCACATCCACAGCCATTTCATCTGATTTTTTCAACTTTTCTAGCAGATCATTCATGCACACTGTATTCGAAACATCTACGCGCCTTCTTTTTGGTTGATCAACACCAGCCTCATCCATCCTCATTTCACATGAATCCTTTGTCATAATCTCTGGAACCTCGAAGTGATTCCCTTTATGACACAGTGAAGAAACTGAATTTTGAACTGGTGTTTGAGATCCTGAATCCTCTATTCTCATTTCACGTGAATCCTTTGTCATAATCTCTGGAACCTGGAAGTTATTCGCTTTGGGACACACTGAGGATACTGAATTTTGAACTGGGGCTTTAGATCCAGCATCATCTATTGTCATTTCACGTGAATCCTTTGGCATAGTCTCCAGAACCTGGAATTGCTTCCCGTTATGACATAGTGATGATATTGAATTTTGAACTGGTGTTTGAGATCCAGAATCCTCTATTCTCATTTGACGTGAATCCTTGGTCATTATCTCTGGAACCTGAAAATTATTCCCTTTATGACACACTGAAGCTACTAAATTTTGAGCTGGTGTTAGAGATCCATCGGCTGGCTTTCTACTATTTACCGTGCCCATCTCTACTTCTGAAGCTACTAAATTTTGAACTGGTGTTAGAGATCCATCGGCTGGCTTTCTACTATTTACCGTGCCCATCTCTACTTCTGCTTTCTCGATTTTTCCTGCAATATTGTGATCAACTTTGGAGTGTGCTAATGAAAGGAAGCTTGTCAGTTTCTCTCGAAGTAAAGGGGCAATAACATTGAAAGACAATATTGGTTCCAGTGACCGTACTACACCCTTTCTTATCAATATTTCAAATGAACTAGATATGCCTCGCCAAATAAGTTCCTTCCTGTTTGGATCATAATGTTCCATGAGAAGAAACAAAAAATCCAAAAGAGATTGGGTAATATCGATATACTTTGGAATAGAATGCACCATAAGATGAATTGCAGGTTCGATATTCATGAGATTGTCAATCTTATCCGTAAAAAAAGCCAGTCGTAGAACAAAGCCAATTTCGCATTTGCCTCTACATGCTTGTTCTACAACACTTCAACAACCAACCCACGATAGCCCACCTTGAAATAACATCAGACTGAAGAATCTCATTTGGCGGGTGATGCGCGCAACAGATAAAGCGAACGAGATCAGAGATCAGGGATCAGGGTTTCACTTTCAGGCGCGACAAAGAATTTATTCGCAAACCATGTCTGATACCTTCTCTGATGACCCCATTTAACATATGTTGGCATAAACCTGACCTGGTTTTCCATCTCAGGTGTAATCCTGGATACCAGGTACCGGACGGGAGTACGCGATAAATAGAGTTAAGAAACGTCCCTAAAACCCTGAACCCTAAAAACCCCGGGATTCCCTAACAAATCTTTCCATATTAATTCAAACTCAGGAATGCAACCCACATCCTGCAAAAGGCGCACCAGGTCCCTTCCAATAGAAAGACAGTTCTGGAAGCATTCCCTCAAAATCCGAACACAGAAATCAATTTCATTCTTCTTCAGAACATTCAATAACTGACTCCTAGACCTACAATCATCGGGCAATAATCTCAAGTAAGTAAACAATGCGCCTGTTACAAGCCCCGGATTGGCAATGACCAGCCCCAATTACTATGTAGCACGTGAAGTAACTCGAGGGCTAACCAGACATTACCCTGAGACAAATCTCCACCAGCAATTCTCCTGAGCAGGGCGAGGCAGAGGGTTTCCGAATCCGAAGCGCATAACTCCACAAGCTGCAGGAAAACCCAGATGACTTGAAGTTTTGTCTGCTCCACAAGCTTGGGGTACGATTCATTCACAAGCCTTATGAGTAAATGGACCAGTGAAGCGTAACCATCTGTGACTATTGCCTTGAGGTGAGTAACATGGGTTTCGCCCGATTGTGGTTGGGTTAAGATGGCATAGAGAAGAGCTTGCATTAAGCGCGCGTATTCTTGCGGACTATGCAGAGTGAGTTGGTAGGGTGGTGTTAGTTGGGATTGCAAATCTGTGAAGGATTGGACCAATAGGGTTTCCAATGCGTCCTCGGCCTCGCAGGGAGACCTGCGGATTAGTTTGGAGGCCATTTCGCCTCCGGTTAGCTTACCGCCAATTCCCTATTTCCTTTCGACACCGGCAACGGAACTAATTCGACTGACATCGCTTCAAAACTCCTGAAGTCACCTAGGCAGGAATTTTTGCTTTGACTACCGTGTCCCTGGTACCTGCGGGACTGATTTTTATCTGCAATTCAAAATTTAAAAGTTCAAGTGTGGACGCAACACCTGTTTGTTAGTTTGGGGGAGTTAATTAAATTATGTCATAACCATGTTAATGAAGAGAACCCTACTTTTTTTAGAAAAACCTTAACAGGGTTAGAGTACTTTATTGTTATGTGCTTTGTAGTTTAATAATTTTAGAATGGTTAAGGGAGATAGAGAATTATGTCAGGACTTGGATTTTAATGTTAAAGTGCCACTTTTTTCAGGGAACTACCAATATACAGTTGTTTGTTTAATGGACTGAGTTATGATATGTTACTTAATTTTCTTTTGTTCTTCCAATAAGCTCTACGTATCACTGTAGTTAACTTGCCTAGATATAATGAAACTTTGGTGTATTTTCTTAGAAGGAGTTGTGATAGTTTTATGGACTTACCCAGTCATAACATGAAACATTATGTTGTCAAACTCAAAAAGTGGTAACATGAAGCATTATGTTGTCAACAATCCAATGCAGCCAGATTGAGTTCAGTGGAGCAGAGAAGAAGGCAAAGTGGTAGTTGTAGATTTTTGGAATATTTTAGAATCTGAAAAAGTCAATTGTTGTATGTCCATCAAATCCCTTTCCATCTTGATAACTTGCAATTCAGATAAGTTCAATAATGACAACATTGGGTAGGGAGATTGCTTGGTTAAAAGAAACACGAGAAGCTCCATACCTAAGGTAGAGAAATGTTTTTCTACCATGAATGGTATTAATCACTATCAATGTGTGCGTAGAGAGAGAAAAATATCCATACTCATTTCATAATTGTGATACTCTTTCAGGGTTAGTGTGGCTTAATAAGTTGAAATCTAAATCAAGGTTGCACGAGGTAACCACAAGAGAACTGTAGACAAGTAGAATGGAATTGAACAATTCTTCATATTTTCAATATTTGTTTTGTGCAGTGGTTCACAATATGTTCATCTATGTTATACTTTATTTGAAGGTGTATGTTACAGGTCTATGGTTGTAGAAGGTGAAATTGTGATCTTTGAAAACTTTGAGAAAACAGCTCCATAAATTAATGCTAATTTGTTATTAAAGTGAGTTCTTAGTAAGTTAAGAACTCCTTTGTGACTATCGTTGTTAGATTCCAGTAAGTTTTAGTAGAATGAAATGTTTATATTCACTGATTGGGTTGAAGCCTATGTTGGTCCACAAAGTTGAAGAACAACATGTTATTAGAATAGGTGCTTGAGAAGGTGTTGAAATGTAGTTCTCATGCCTGACAAGTTGTGAACTCAATACTATAAAGAAGAGACAACAATTGGTAATGTTTCAACAAGTTAGTCTAGAAAGGCATGGTTGAATCATGAATTGCAAATGGTGTGAGTGTGCAGTGTTGACTAAGGAGATGAAAATTGTTCTATGTTCTTATATATTGACCCTTCATACTTCATTGTTTTCCCAAACATGGAAGAGTGCACAGTGGTAGTTGGAATACCAGAGTGATTAACATGAGCCTTCAATAAGTTTGTAGTCCTCTTCAACTCAGCAAGTGGTAACATGAAACATTATGTTGTCAACAATCCAATGCAGCCAAATGAAGTTTAGTCAAGCAGAGAAGAAGGCAGAGTGGCGGTTGTAGATTCCTGGAAGACTTTAGAATCTAAAAAAGTCAATTGTTGCATGTCCATCAAATTCGTTGCCATCTTGATAACTTTCAATTCAAATTAGTTCAGCAATGACAACATTGGGTAGAGATATTGCTTGGTTAAAAGAAACACATGAAGCTCCATATCTAGCGCTGAGAAATGTTTTACTACAGTGAACGATATTAATCACTATCAATGTGTGCATAAAGAGAGAAAAATATCCATACTCGTTTCATAATTGAGATACTCTTTTAGGGTTAGTGTGGCTCAATAAGTTGAAATCTAAATCAAGGTTGCACAAGGTAACCACAAGAGAAATGAAGACAAGTAGAATGGAATTGTACAATTCTTCATCTTTTTAATATCTATTTTTGTGCATTGGTTCACAATATGGTCATCTATGTTATACTTTATTTGAAGGTGTTTATTACTATTCTGTGGATGTAGAAGGTGAAATTGAGATCCTTGACAACTTTGAGAAAATAGCTCCATAAATTAGTGCTAATTTGTTATTATAGTGGGTGCCTTAATAAGTTAAGAACTGCTCTGTGACTATGGTTGTCAAATTCCAGTGAGTTTTAGTAGAATGAAATGTTCATATTCACCGATTGGGTTGAAGCCTATGTTGGTCCATAAAAGTTGAAGAGCAACATGTTATTATAATAGGTGCTTGAAAAGGTGTTGAAATGTAGTTCTCATGCCTGAAAAGTTGTGAACTCAATACTATAAAGAAGAGACAATAATTGGTAATGTTTCAACAAGTTAGTCTAGACATGCATGGTTGAATCAAGTGTTGCAGATGGTGGGAGTGTGCAGTGTTGACTAAGGAGATTAAATTTTTTTCTGCATTCTTATATATTGACCCTTCATAGTTCATTGTTTTCTAAAACATGGAAGAGTGCACAATGGTAGTTGGAATACCAGAGTGATTAACACAGGTCTTCAATAAATTTGTATTCCTCTTCAAAGATTGTCGATAACCTCTTTTTAAAAACTCTATGCACTTTAATTGATATGCAATATGTGACTTTTCATTTCATTTCATTATTGGGAAGGACATCAGATTCTTGCAAGGAAGCTTACAAAAGAGGAGATTCAAAACATTCCTAACGTTTGTTGGGAGCTAGATACTGCAACAACCCTAGTTGGTCTTGCATTTAAAGTAACTACAACATCTGAAGAAAAAGCAACATAGGATAAAGAAAAAGTAGCACATGTTGGTGTTACACATCAATTTGTCGCCATGACACTTGATTAGTTTATGGGTCTTTTTACCATCTGTGAACATGTTTGATTGAACTCCCTTTCAAGTCAAGCAACCAAAAATATCTTGAAAGAGATGGGAAATTTGGGAATAATAGCTCTCACACCTTGTCAAGTTTCACCTACGCTGATTTTCCTATATTTTCCTTAGCATTTGCTGGAATTAACTTTGAGAACAGCACAGAGTTGTGCTTTTCTTGACAACATAAATCCGCACAAGTGAATTCAAGAAAGTAAAAATAAAAAGTACATTCTAGAAACATAGTTGGTTGAATATTTCCCAACTGAAAGCTTCAAGGTGATGACTATTCGAACTATAACCCTCAGATGATGTATCTTAATCCCTTTCCTCAAGGAAACCTAATCCCTCAATTAGGGGATCTCACCCTCTTATTTTGGATCTGAAACTTCTTCCTCTTGGCCTATAAAATGTCTAGAGGGTAGAGGGTTCGAGGAGGTTAAAACTCAGAGAAGATAATCCTATGCTGCTAGATTGAGATGGGAAAGCTTGTCATCCAAGGAAAATATTGAAGGCATTTGGGAGGAACCTCGTGGCATCAAGGCGAAGGTTGCAGTCTCCTCTTTATCTTTGATTAATACAAATGAACACTTTCTCCCATTGATTTGATTTATTGGAATGATGAATGATTTATAATTGTTTAAGATGTTTATTAAGGCAAATTCAATTCCTTATTTCCTTTACCATTAGGTTAAGTTTTGTTTGGGTTATTAGATCGCATATGCCTTTGATCCTTTTATGGTTTATGGTTGTAGATCTTATCAAGCATTGAGGAGTTTCATCGAGTCACAACAAGGGATCTTCATCTTGCATTTCATGAAATAGGTAAGAGGTTCATCCATTAGCTTTAATTCGTATAATTCAAACAAGTCCAACTTAGGGAAAGAGTTAGTTCAATTGTCCTGCTTGTTTCTAGTTTTCGTCAAGGATCTAGGGAGATCCCTCTTGACCGTAAGAGGGATTTGTCCGCTACAACAAATTGGTGACTCCGCTAGGGAACGTCTCTGTTCTCTTCCTTTTCCTTAGCTTTTCCTTTGATCCTTCTAGCTTATCTCGACCTGAGTCTTTATGAACTAATGACCTTTCAGTTCTGTGTGGTTGATTTCTTGAATTTTTATTTTTCTTGGGTTTATGATATCTGCATTGTTTTCATTCACTAACAGAGCGCAATTTTGCGCTCGTTTTCCCTTAGTAACCAAGTGCATGTACTCTGTTTTGTATTGTTGACCTGTGCAGGCCTTGGGAATTTTTGAAAAAATCGCTTTTGCTTCAACCAAAACCTGAGTTTGATTTTCTGGAAGTGTCATTGTCTTTGTTTGGACTGTCTTATGTCTCTTTTGAACTCGTTTGAGTGATTTGTTAATATTTTTTTAGTATTATATCTCTTTGAAGAAACCGGTTCGGGTTTTGTCTTGTTGCTTTGTTGATTGATCAAAACAAGATAGGTTGTCCTTATGCTTGTGTTATCCTTAATTTTTTCTATCAAATACACCAATTAACCTTAATATTTTGCTTATTTTTTTATCAAACTCATATTGAATTGCAAATTAGGGTTTCTTGAGGTCTAGTGCTTTTGGGAAGAAATTGTTGTCATTTTGTTTGGTAAAGGGAATTGTTGCTTTCAATTTTGGGAATTTCTCATAATTACATTGTTGTTATCATTAAATCAAAGCATTCATAGGGAAAATGTATTTTTCCTCCAACTCTCTTGATTGATTTCTATGTGCTTGAAAGTTTTGAGTGATAAATGATAAAGAGTATTTTTGGTTTATTTGACATTTAGGGAAATTTGGAACTTGGTTTATTTCTGCATTTTCATTGCATTAAGATGGAATTGGTTATTTTATGAAAGTTGGAAAACTTGTGAGTTTTATATTTCATTTCAAATAAATCAAATAAACTCTTTCTTTCCTCTAAATAGAATTTCATCGAATTGCAAAGTACAAATTGCATATTTGAGTGCATTAAGATTTTGAGTCGTGTCATAATGTCATGAGTTTCACCTCCAAAACCTATTGAGTAAAAAACAACTTAATAATACAACATTAATTAAAATTCATCTATAATTTTATATTTTTAGGGCTCTTGCCACCTACAGTAGCTTAAGTGTAGGGCTTTGGAATAGGGAAGGAAGTAAACTTTCCAAAGCTACAAACAAACAATAGAATCTTGAGTTAGGGAGAGAAAATCCAATTATTTTAGTTTTTCTTTGGGAAGATCTTCTTGTACATGAGTTAAGCACAAGATCATGTCGAATATAGTGAAGTGATCGTATGCACTTCATTAGCCAAGATATAGTGACTTGCACATATTACAACGGTACCAAAAAGTATTTGGGGTCACTTGAAAGTAAACCTCCAGTTGATCATGTGGAAGAGCCTTCAAGGGGATTGAGCTTCTTACTCTGCCCTTGCATGTGTAGGTTTTAACCATGTACAGAAATCACCTGCATACGAATTCTAAAACACAAAAAATAAACAATGCGAGATCATAACACATAAAACACATATACACAGAGATTTTCCCATGGATCCCAAAATCGGGACTACCAGCTTGATTTTTCGTTATGTTCCTTTCAATGTTACAATACACATTTATACAAGCTGAAGCATCCAATACCATGGACTGAAAAACCATCATGTCCAATGCCATTCGTGGAAAGCATCTAGTCGTGGAAAGAATCTAACACAACCCAACATTCTCCCACTTGTTGTTTTCTTTCCACAGGGGGCCACAAGAGAGCTTAGTCATTTTTCCAGCCCTGAAGCGCCCATTGTCTTTCTACACCAAGAGAACTTCTCAGAGCTCACTGATTTTGTCAATGCATCTGCAGTATTCTTCAAAGTGTCCACCTTTACTAGCAACACCATTTTGTCTTCTATCATATCCCTCACAAAGTGATACTGAACATCAATGTGCTTTGTCTTTAAATGATATGTGGGGTTCTTTGCCAAGAAAAGTGCACTTTGGCTGTCACAGTCTATCCTTATAGCTCCCTGTATTAACCCCATACTTAAACACAATCTCTACAACCAAGCTGCTTCCTTGCTTGCATGAGTGGCTGCCATGTATTCTACCTCTATAGTTGATAGTGCCACTACAGATTGTTTCTTACTCATCCAATTGATTGCACCTCCAAATAGGTTAAACACATACCCACTTGTAGATCTTCTCTGATCCAGATCTCCAACCCAGTCTGCATCAACAAAGCCACAAATATCCAACACTCTTTCCAATCTTGGTCTTCCTTGGTAACACAAACCATTATCACTAGTGCCACGCAAATACCTGAAAACCCACTTCATTGTTGTCCAATGCTCCTTTCCTGGTTTTGACATAAACTTGCTCAATACTCCCACTGCATGTGCAATGTTTGGTCTAGTACATACCATTGCGTACATCAGGCTATCGACTGCACTTGCATATGGAACACGGGACATGTCCTCTTCCTCTTCTTGTGCCTTGGGACACTGTTCAACAGATAACTTTACACCTACAGGAATAGGTACCTTCACTGGTTTATTATCCTGCATATTAAATCTCTACAATATTGTCTCGACATACTTCCTCTGGTTTAACCAGAGCTTCCTCTTTGCCTGATCTCTTTTGATTTCCATGCCCAAAATATAGTTTGCAACACCAAGATATTTCATGTCGAATTTGGAGGACAATTGGGTCTTCAAATCCTGGATAATTTCTTTGTCATTTCCAACCACCAACATATCATCCACATACAAGACCAGATAAATAACACGGTCACCAATTAATTTAAAATACACACAGTGATCTGCTTTGCTTCTGGTGAAGCCAAGTCCCCATATAAATGTATCAAATTTCTAATACCACATCCTTGGTGACTGTTTTAACCCATATAGAGAGTTCTTTAACTTGCATACCCAGTTCTTTCTTACCCTTCACCGCAAAGCCTTTAGGTTGCTTGATGTATATTTCCTCTTCCAGATCCCTGTGAAGAAACGTTGTCTTCACATCCATCTGTTCTACCTCAAAATCAAAAGCAGCAGCAACAGATAAAAGTAATCTAATAGAAGTTACCTTGGAAACAAGAGAAAAAAATATCATCAAAATCAATTCCCGACACCTGAGAATAAACTTTTGCTACTAACCAAGCTTTGTATTTCTCCACCTTTCCTTTTGCATTTGTCTTCTTTTTTGAACTCCCATTTGTTGCCAATGGGTTTCCTTTCAGCCGGGAACTCCACCAGATCCCAAGCCTCTTTTTTGTGCAAAGATGCCATTTCATCAACCATGGCCTCTTTCCAGAGTTTGCCATCCTCTGAATCCACTGCATCCTTCACAGTTCTAGGATCATCGTCAATAAGATGGACTATACCTTTCTGGCTGCCTTCTTTCTCGAACTAATCTTCTCACACCCGGAGTTTGTGGCTCTTCATCTTCTGATTCCTCCTCTATTGTAGAGTCTGATTCTTCCTCCT
>APFE030794288.1:0-11672 GCA_000404065.3 Pinus taeda | reverse complement strand
CTTGTTCTAAATATGAAGATGCAATACATACCTTTTGTAATAGTGGTACACCATGTAGATAAAAATATTTCTCCATCTGTAGTATCCAATTTACCGGATCCTTGCCATCAAACTTCCTCATCTCGCTTTTTCTTGATTTTAGGAGCTCAACCTTGAAACAACTGTAACTCTGTACTTTCGAATCTTTAAGTTCTGAAATTGTGACCAGCAGTATCTCTCTTCATCCTCTTTCCAATGCCACTATTCTAATTAAATTTAGATTCTTCAAGAAAGAGTTATGCATAATCTCCCAAGATGACTTGATTATATACCTTTCCAGAAGAGAAAACTTATATGAAGTTCCATGTGTCACTATTTTGACCTTTGGATCTAAAAAATATGTAAATGAAACTACAGTATGTCTTCTTTCTGTAACTTCTTACGAAATTGTAATCTGATTCTCAAAACAAAAGTTATGAGGATTTTCCCCAGGTCACTTGTTTGGAATGTAATTTGGGAGTCTGCAAAAAGGGCAAATTCCTCAGATCATATCTCCGTAAATATAGTGCAAAAATATCTAATGATTCAGAATGATTTCAGCCCAAATGGGTTTTTTTTTGTAGCGTCTGAAACGTCACAGAAAAAAAAGTTATGGCGCAAATGCCACGATGACCTGTTTGGAGTAGTGAAACCCTAGAATCCAAAGCTCTGATACCAAATGTTATGAAACTAGCTCACAAAAAGATAGAAAAGATAGATGAACACCTTATAAATAAGCCTCTTTGAGGGGGAAACCTCCTTTACATTACACAAATGAACAATTCTTGGATGATCAAATGAAAGGACCTCCTTTCTAATTATAGGAGTCTAAGGGGTCATAATATAATCAGAGCCAACATAACAATAATAATGTAAGGGCACAATAATAACAATAGTGAGCTTCTACGGGGCACAATAGTAACAATATGGGGACTACATGGGTACAAAAATATAATAAGGGGGTTGTACTAATAATAATAAGGGGTTACACTAGTAGTATAGGGGCCTAACAGCCAAAGCATTTTTCATGCATTTTTTCGGTGTTTTCGCATGTTTCATTATATAATGGAAACACACAGGATGTAAGATTTTTCAAATTGCAATGGCAACTAGGGTGGACCCGAGAGAAGAATAAACCATTTTTGAAGACCTTTGAAGTCCGAAAGGACAGAGAAGGCGAGATTTAGCAGTGATGGTTGTGTTTTTTGTTTAAAACATAAATATACATTGTTTTCAACAGAGATCCACCATAGGGGCAGTGCTATTCTGCTATAACAGAAGCATGCATTGTTAAATCATTGGAAGGGCCACACACACTTCAATCTCAAACAGAAAGATCAGGGAGCTCAGATAGTGCAACAGCCACACCAACAAACATTATGGAGCATCTCTGGCACAGGAAAACTCCCAGACAGCGCAACAAGCCACCAAAAATATCTGAAAGTGGTTACTCTGCTGTCAGAAGTAGAAAACTCCACTCTCATGCTTTCCTAGACGACATCAAATTAGTTAGCAATGCATATCAAACAAATTAAGACTTCGAGCCTCTTAGAGCTCAGGAGCATTGTAAACAAGAGATAAATAGTTGAGAGTAAGATGTAATAGGGGTTCAATTTTTGGAGATTATTCCTCCTCTGTTTATTCAAGCTTCTCATCTTCATTCTAGCAATATAAGATTCTTTTGCCATTATATGTTCCATGTCCATTCTCTTGTTGTTCTATGCTTGCACTTGAACAATTTGCTCAGGTTTTCTTTGTGTCTAAGGCCAGATAACTGCCATCTTATCTCTGCTTTGATATATTATATTTACAAGCTTCTTTTTTGCCTGTTATATACGCATCTGCCAGTATAGTCAATAAACTCATTTGCTTCCTGTAGCTATCCATTCATATATGTTCATGTATTCAATCTACTGGTACTATGAGTATTCTCCATCTATCCATTAAATCTACAAACTATTGAGCATTAGTGGTCTAAAGCCTTGTATTGTTGAGGGTGTTCATGCATGCCTTGAGTGAGAATAGAGATGAAATGGTTATCTGACTTGATCCAAACCATCATCCATTCCAATAGTTTTGAGAACAATATTGAAGATTATATGTTACCAAGCATCTCTGAGCTGCAACCTAGGAGAGTTTCCTGGAGTGATAACAAGTCTCATGTCTTTGTATTCTTTTCTTAGTTGTAATTTTTCTTCCATGACCTCCTAGTGAGGATTGCAAGTACATAGTAAAGGTTGCAAAGGCCCATACAGTCGATGAAAAAATATAAAGCAAGCTTGTGACAAGAGGACTTGTGTTGAGATATATTGTATTAGATGAGATTTGGACTCAGAGGGAATAAATAAATAAACAAGATTGAAGTATGCTTTGATCTATGTCGAAAGGAATTCAATGGTGACTTCTAAGACGAAGTATGTAATAGATGGAAACTTAAGAAAAGGTAAAAAGCAAAGGATTATCTTAGTAAGAGGGAGAATACTATGAGGTCAGGTACACTTATATTAAAATTTTATTATCTCTATGATTTCTATTGAAAATAGCACCATATGGATGTAGAAATTATCCTCCTTGATGAAAGAAGTGTACGTAAGAGCTAACTCAATATTGTGAGGGACATGAAGAAGTATTATACTTGAAAAACAGAAGAAGGATTTGTACAAGCTCTTGAAACTTGATATAGTACTTGGACTGATGGATCAAGTTTGATTCTATATGAATTTCATTTGATGAAATCAGAAGGACTCATTTGTTAGAGGGAGCAGCTGTGGTAGAAAGAATTGCTTCTATAATAGAGGCAATAGTAAGAGAGCCCTACTTTATCTTTAGAGGTAGTTGACCACTAAATTCGAGATAATGGATTGTAATTGTTAGCCTAAATGGATGATATGTTGAAAGATAACAGTGGTAGAGGGAGAACCAAAATTACCACAACAAGATATGTTTTAGTGTGAGAGAGAACACCTAGTCAGGGAAACAGGAAAGCAACCATGATGATGGAACCAATGAAAGGAAGTTGATTTATTTTATGGGAAAATGCATGTTTCTTAACTTGGGTTGGAGTACCAACATGGTACAGTTGGTCATGGAAAAGATAGTTATGCATTCAACAGTGAAGTACAACTGCAAATTTAAATTAGGCAGAGAGTGTTGAAGAAAAAGACTTCATCAAGATATTGCCTCGCTATGCTAATGCCTTTGATTCTAACTTTTGTTTACTGTTGAGGGAGAGGTGATGTGCTTCTTTGGTTGGCTGATATGCAATATGCAACCTTGGAAGTAGAATCAAACATCATGGCTGCAGAAAAGCTCAAAGGTAATGCTGATAGAAGAATACAGAGGGGCGAGCCTTCATCATCTTCAGGTCCCAAGATTGATAAAATGGTCAAGATGATAGAGTCATTAGCCTCTGAAATTTCCAAATTAAAAATTGAGCAGCATTATCGGAAAGGAAGGGTTCCTAATACCTTTGCTCCTCCAAATCCAAATCCATATAGAAGACCTAATGAGCAATTGCAGATTTTGCAAAGAAACAAAGATGCCAATGAAGATCAAAGGGTGAAGACCCCTTTTCAAAATGCAGTCATGGAAGAAGAGTAGTTTGAGGAAGATGATGAGATCCATTGTATGGAATATAAAGGCAGTGCCACTTTTTTAACCAAAGTTTCCTATGAGAAGTCATTATTCAATGACCAGATTAGCCAAGAATGGGATGGTGAAGTTGTTCTACAAATTGAAGATTAGCACCAATATAATATGAGGTCTATGATGAATAATGTCAAGGAAACTCATGTTCATAAAGCTTTTGTCTCTGAAAAACAACAAGCTAATAAGAAGAAGCAACCAACAGTTGATCCTATCATCCTCAAAGCTTCAGCCATAGAGGTAAGAGGCCTTGACAAGTCCCCTTCTTCTTTCAGTTTTCAATCAGAAATTCAGAAGCCAAGAATACCTATACCTCTGATTGAACTAGTCAAGACTGAGTCCTTCAAGAAATCTATCCTTGAGGCTCTTGAGCCTAATGCCATCCAAGCTTCCACTGACTATGTAAATATGCAAGATTACCAACCAGTTTTTATTCTTAGCCCAATGATTGAAAATTGTGAAGACAACTCCCCATCATTCTATGTCTCTCTTACTATTCATGATAAGATCCTTTATAATTTCCTTCTGGACACTTGAGCCAGCCATAATTCAATGCCCAAGGTTGTCATGGATAAGCTTTGCCTTGACATTACCAAGCCTTGTCAGTTGGCCAAAAACTAGTTTTGCAGACCACAGAGGAAGAAGACCCATAGATTTGGGACATGTTCTTTGATGGGGCTTTCCCTAAGGAAGCTGCAGGAATAGCTGAAGTCCTTGTGTCCCCCATAGAAGAATGCATTGATTCATCTTTCATATTAACTTTTCAGGTCACAAATGACACAACAAATTATGAAGTAGACCTTATTATTCAGCAGGGGTACAAAACCTTTGAATCAAAACATCCAAGGTTGAAATCATACAGAAAGGAGGTGAAATATAGACCATCTTTTCCTGATAATATCAAATGTTGGAAATTTTTTGAAGTAGAGGATCAAATCAATAGGCTTTTGCAAGTCTTTGATGAATTGGCTGATATAGACATTGACCAAGAGAAAGAAACCTTTCATAGAAAGGTAAAAAGGGTAAATTTTCAGTTTGGTGACTGTTTTCTCAAAAGGAATGCATCAAAGGAAGGAGGAGATGTTTTTGATGGTCCATTCAATGGGTTGTTCTTAGAACTTTATTTCACTTAAGGCTCTCAAGCCTTGGCATTGTAAATATGTTGTTTTTGAGTTTGTATTTCATGCTAAATAGACTTCATGTCCAATGCAACAGTAGGAGGAATTTTGATCTTATTTTTTTACAGGAAAGGCATTGATCTGTAGTTCTTGAAACCTCATAGGGAGGCTTTCATCCCCAAAAGGAGCTAGTGTTAGCTTTGTTGGCATTTGGCCCAAAAATGGATCCAAAACACTCCCAAAGTCTCAAAAGTTTGCTTAAAATTATGCAAAGGGATCCAAAAATGCTCTTTGAATCTTCCAAAGTGCTTAAGATCATCCCAAGATCGAAACAAGCAAGGAAGGAGAGCCCTTGGAAGGGCAAAAATGCACTATCGGGAGGCTAAAACACTTTAAAATTAGTCAAAAACCCTTATCACAGGCTTAAAACCCAAGAATGCACAGTTGTCGTTAGATCTAGCCGATCAACGGCCCAAATCTAGGCGGTTAATCACAATCGGCCAAGCAGAGTGGAGAGTCTACATGCAGGCGCATGACATCGTTGATCAGCGATCGCCGATGATTGGATCGGTGGGTCGCATCGATAGTCACAGCAATGGAGAACATATGTTATGTTATATCAAGGCCCGGGCATTGAGCGATTAGCGATTGCAATTTATCTCATTGCTATGTCACATCGGCAATATACCACGAGCGGGGCCTAGGCATAAGCATGTGTGCAACCCGATGGGCTGGACCCGATGTAATTATATGCGATATTCGATAGTTGCAGCAGTGGAGAACATATGTTATGTTATATCAAGGCCCAGGCGTTGAGCAATTAGCGATTGCAATTTATCGCATCACTATGTCACATCGGCAAATATACCACAAGCGGGGCCTAGGCACACGCATGTGTGCAACCCGATGGGATGGACCCGATGTAATTATATGTGATATTTGATAACTTTTGAAGTCCATGCCAAAGCCATTTTAAAGCATTTTTCATGTATTTTTGTTGTATAACGAAATACAAAGGGAACGGGGGACAGTGTTGATGCGATATAACCCGGACCCAAAAGGGTCGGGAAGCAAAATGGATATATTTTCAAATCCGTGGAAGGCCCAATTTTAATGTATTTCATGTATTTTCGTTGTATAATGAAAATACAAAGGGAGCATTAGGCAGTAGTGACTGCGATGAGCCCCAGACCCGAAAGGGTCGAGGAAGTGGAATATATGATATCTGAAGTCCACCAAAGCATTTTTCATGCATTTTTTCGGTGTTTTCGCATGTTTCATTATATAATGGAAACACACAGGATGCATGCTTTTGCGAATTGCGATGGTGACTGGGGCAGACCTGAGAGAAGAATAAACCATTTTTGAAGACCTTTGAAGTCTGAAAGGACAGAGAAGGCAGGATTTAGCAGTGATGGTTTTGTTTTCTATTTAAAACAAAAATATACATTTTTTCAATAGAGGTCCACCACAGGGGCAACGTTGTTCTGATATAACATAAGCATGCATTGTTAAATCATTGAAAGGTCCACAACATGTTGCAGCCCAAAATAGAAATATCAGGGAGCTCAGAAAGCGCAACAACCACACCAACAAACATTATGGAGCATCTATATCATAGGAAAATTCCCAAACAGCGCAACAAGCCACCAAAAATATCTGAAAGCAGTTACTTTGCTGTCAGAAGTAGAAAACTCCGCTCCCATGCTTGCGCAGAGGGCATCAAATTAGTTAGGAATGCATATCAAATAGATTAAGACTCTGAGCCTCTTAGAGCTCATGAGCATTATAAACAGGAGATAAATAGCTGAGTAAGATGTAATAGGGGTTAAACTTTTGGAGATTGTTCCTCCTCTATTCATTCAAGCTTCTCATCATCATTCTAGCAATATAAGATTCTTTTGCCATTATATGTTCAATGTCCATTCTCTTTGTTGTTCTATGCTTGCACTTGAACGGTTTGTTCAAGTTTTCTTTGTGTCTAAGGCTAGATAATTGTCATCTTATCTCTTCTTTGATATATTATATTTGCAAGCTTCTTTGCTGCCTATAGCTATCCATTTATATGTGTTATTATATATGCATCTGCCAGTATAGTTAGTAATCTCATTTGCTGCCTGTAGTTAGCCATTCATATATGTTCATGTATGCAATCTATTGGTATTGTCAGTGTTCTCCATCTATCCATTAAATCTACAAACTATTGAGCACTAGTGGTCTATCTGACTAGATCCAAACCCTCATCCATTCCAATAGTTTCGAGAACAATATTGAAGATTATATGTTACCAGGCATCTTCGAGCTGCAACCTAGGAGATTTTCCTAGAGCGATAACATAATTGGCGTCGTTGTCAGGGAGAGGAAATTGAAGCTGAGCTTCCCTGGGAAACGACGCAGATCCATCTTTGATGGTAGACAAAGTCTAGGCACATTTTTGTTTGTAATCATCTATCTGGCGACTCTACTAGAGGTCGAACCTCTTGGTGACTCCACTTCATAGTTCTGGCTCAGTTTGTGAGGCATACTTGGAGAAATCCTCAAAAGTCACAAGCTGACCCAGTACCTAACCCTGAAAATATCATCAAAGAAAGAAAGGTATTGTAGAAAGGAGCATCAGGTTCAGGTAAACCTAAATAATCTCCTATATCTCTTCAAGAAAGGCCTGTAATAGAAAAAATATATGTTGAAAGTATAGCTTCTGATACTAGCAACGAAGAAAAAATCTTAGAGATTCATAAAGCTCCTTATTCTTTAGGTTTTACTTTTGTTGTATGCCCAAAGGAAACCTCACCTCCTATCCATGATACTCCTTCAGTCCCATCAATCACTCCTCAACCCTCTATCATTTAGACTGCTAGTACTCTTTTAGCCACCACAGTTTGGCAGGTCCACAAGCACCTACCAAAACGGAAAGAATCATAGTTGCTAGGTATAGTCCTTTAATATTGCCCACTACTTTGAATGCCATGCCTACTGGAGAATATCAGAAGTATATGCCTAAGTTCACTGGGGCTAAAGGTGTTTCAGCTGAAGAACATCTTGAGTCATTCTATAGCTATGCTGATAACTTGGACATTAGTGAAGATGATGTCTAGATAAGAGTCTTTGTCCAAAGCCTAGATGGAGATCCTAGGAAATTGTTCAGGGAATTGACCCAAGAATCTATAGCAGATATTGAGGCCTTAGATGATGCATTCCTAAAGCATTGGGGGGATAAGAAGGATCTCCTTTACTACCACACTGAGTTTGGTAACTTACAAAGGTAAAATGGTGAGCTTTTGTCTAATTTTTATAAGAGATTTAACAACATGTACAACAAGATACCAGTTGAAGTGAAACCCAACACTACCTCTGTTAGACTCATCTATGTCAATGCCTTTGGTTCTGACTTTCGTTTACTGTTGAGGGAGAGGCAATGTGATTCTTTGGCTGATATGCAAGATGCAACCCTGGAAGTAGAATCAAACATCATGGCTGTAGAAAAGCTCAAAGGTAATGATGATAGAAGAAGACAGAGGGGTGAGCCTTCATCATCTTCAGATCCCAAGATTGATAAAATGGTCAAGATGATAGAGTCATTAGCCTCTGAAATTTCCAAATTAAAGGTTGAGAAGCATTCTGGGAAAGAAAGGGTTCCTAATACCTTTGTTCCTCCAAATCCAAATCCATATAGAAGACCTAATGAGCAGTGTCAAATTTTGCAAAGAAACAAAGATGCCAATGAAGACCAAAGGGTGAAGACCTATTTTCAAAATGCAGTCATCGAAGAAGAGTAGTTTGAGGAAGATGATGAGATCCATTGTATGGAAGACAAAGGCAGCGCCACTTTTTTAACCAAATCTGCCTATGAGAATTCATTATTCAATTACTAGATCAGCCAAGAATGGGATGGTGAAGCTATTCTACAAACTGAAGCTCAGCACCAATATAATCTAAGGTCTCTGATGAATAATGTTAAGGAAAATCCTATTCATAAAGCTATTGACCCTGTAGAACAACAAGCTAATAAGTAGAAGCAACCAACAGTTGATCCTATCATCCTCAAAGCTCCAGCCGTAGAGGTGAGAGGCCTTGACAAGTCCCCTTCTTCTTTTAATTTTCAATTAGAAATTCAGAAGCCAAGAATACCTATGACTCTAATTAAACCAGTCAAGACTGAGTTGTTCAAGAAATCTATCCTTGAGACTCTTGAGCCTAATGCCATACAAGCTTCCAATAACTATGTAAATCTGCAAGATTACCAACCATCTGTTATTCACAACCCAATGATTGAAAATTGTGAAGACAGCTCCCCATCATTCTATGTCTCTCTGGCTATTCATAATAAGATCCTTCATAATTGCCTTCTGGACACTGGAGCCAACCACAATCCAATGCCCAAGATTGTCATGGATAAGCTCGGTCTTGACATTACCAAGCCTTGTTAGTTGGCCTATACACAACTTAAAAAACCAGTTTTCTAGATCACAGAGGAAGAACACCCATAGATTTGGGACATGTTCTTTGATGGGGCTTGCTCTAAGGAAGTTGTAGGAATAGGTGAAGTCCTTGTGTCCCCCACAGAAGAATGCTTTGATTCATCTTTCATATTAACTTTTCAGGTCACAAATGACACATCAAAGTATGAAGCAAACCTTATTATTCAAAACATCCAAGGCTGAAATCATATAGAGAGAAGGTGAAATATAGACCATCTCTGCCTGATAATATCAAATGATGGAAATTTTTTGAAGTAGAGGATAAAATCAATAGGCTTTTGCAAGTCTTTGATGAATTGGCTAATATACACATTGACCAAGAGAAAGAAACCTTTCATAGAAAGGTAAAAAGGGTAAATTTTCAATTTGGTAACTGTTTTCTCAAAAGGAATGCATCAAAGGAAGGAGGAGATGTTTTTGATGGTCCATTCAATGGGCTGTTCTTCGAACTTTATTTCAGTTAAGGCTTTCAAACCTTGGTATTTTAAATATGTTGTTTTCGAGATTTTATTTCATGCTAAATAGACTTCATGCCCAATGCAACACTAGGATGAAGTTTGATCTTGTTTTTTATAGGAAAGGCATTGATCTGTAGTTCTTGAAACCTCACAGGGAGGTGTTCATCCCCAGAAGGAGCCAATGTTAGATTTGTTGGCGTTTGGCCCAAAAATGGATCCAAAACACTCGCAAAGTCTCCAAAGTTTGCTTAAAATTATGCAAAAGGATCCAAAAATCCTCTTCAAATCTTCAAAAGTGCTTAAGATCATCCCAAGATTGAAACAAGAAAGGGAGGAGAGCCCTTGGAAGGGAAAAAATGCGCTATCAGGAGGCTAAAACACTTCAAAATCAGTAAAAAAACCCTTATCGCAGGCTTAAAACCCAAGAATGCACAGCTACCATTAGATCTGGACGATCAACGACCCAGATCTAGGCGGCTAATCACAATCGGCCGAGCAGAGTGGACAGTCTAAAGGTAGGCGCATGACACCTTCGATCAGCAATCGCCGATGATTAGATCGGCAGGTAGCATCAACAGTCGTAGCGGTGGAGAACATATGTTATGTTATATCAAGGCCCGAGCATTGAGCGATTAGCGATCGCGATTTATCGCATCACTATGTCGCATCGGCAATATACCATGAGCGGGCCCTAGATACAGGCATGTGTGTGACTTGATGGGCTGGACCTGACATAATTATATGTGATATTTGATAACTTTTGAAGTCCATGCCAAAGCCATTTTAAAGCGTATTTCATGTATTTTCATTGTATAATGAAATACAAAGGGAATGGGGGATAGCGCCGATGCGGTGTAACCCGGACCCGAAAGTGTTTCGGGAAGCAAAATGGATATATTTTCAAATCTGCGGAAGGCCCATTTTTAATGTATTTCATGTATTTTCACTGTAAAACGAAAATATGAAGGGAGCATTAGCCGGCAGCGATTGGGATGAGCCGTGGACCCGAAAGGATTTAGGAAGTGGAATATATGATATCTGAAGTCCGCCAAAGCATTTTTCATGCACGGAATTTTATGCAGAGAAAAGTTTATTTCATGTAGAGAAAAGTTCGTGGAATGTTATGCAGGGAAAAGTTTATTTCATGTGGAGAAAAGTTCATGCACTTTCATTGTTGGTTCACGGTATTAGTCCGACAGTTTTTGATCCTATGGTTTTGGTCCGTGGTATTGCATCCAAAAGTGTTGATCTCACACACTTTCATGGTTGGTTCATGGTATTAGTCCGACAATTTTTGATCCTATGGTTTTGGGCCATGGTATCTCGTCATAAGTGTTGATCCCAAGTATTGGTTCCATGGTATTGAATTGTTATGGTTTTTGGTCCGTGGTATTGTGAAAGGCCTAAGGCTATAAAAGAGGAAGGAGATCATTTGGCAAGGCATCTTCTGAATTATTGAATATCTGATAAAGTTCTAGATTTGGAATACTGTGATTGGGTTATGGTGCAGATCTAGATCTGAATGAAGAAGGAACCTGAGCGCAAGGAGAATGATAAGTTCTATTGATGGGTCAAAATATTAAGGCTGGAATAGTGGTATCTATATATGATTTTGATCTGTGATATGTGGCGCACGCTTGATCTATAAATCTGATAATCTAGGTTAACTAATTTCTGAATAGTGAAGTAGCGTACATCTCTTGATTTATGTTCTAGCTGCTTCTATTTATTGCTACAGTGTTCTCAGTTCAGAAGTGGGGTGTGATTACTGTTATTATGATCTGGGTACAGTCGTCAGAGAAGTGTTTAATTTGATTTAGTTTTGATTGGTGAAAAGGTGATTGGTTGATGCAGAAATTCTTGATGTTTGATTGATGTTATTTGTGGATCCAGTCTGAAAATTTATGAAACATGGTCCTTGGAAGGAAGAGAAGGTTGTAGTCTTCTGCAGGTAG
>APFE030794287.1:0-21171 GCA_000404065.3 Pinus taeda | reverse complement strand
TTACGCCTAGAGGTAAGGGGTTAACATGATCAATACCTACACTTACACAAGCGCTTGTGATACATTACAATTTACAAGAGCTTATTTATACCACGCCAATATAAAAGTGAGAGTCACCTTGGAGAGGCCAACAAGCTAGATTTGAATATTGCCTTACAATTTTATAGGGTTACCTTTAGGAGTGAAGGTGACACCAACTCTCTAGGAACAGCAAGAGATGAACAAAAGAAAGAGGGGAAAATGAGGGAGGCAGTGACATTGTTGATGCACCATTAAATACAAATGGTGGAAATGCCCATGCAAAGAAAGAGAGGGCATCAAAGGTGGAAGAATTCTTGAAATACTTGTGCATTTTCAGCTATTTGAAACTATTGTTTACTTAACCCTAGCTTGCCTCCTTCATAGCCTATTGGACCTTTGCTAATATTATTCATTATAGGCTATTTTCAAGAGCTTCTATATACCATGATGTGCCTTAAATTTGCATATTTTACAAACCCTAACTTAAATCGATGGAAATATGAAACAACATGAGCAACTCTTTAATAATCTGAAAGATTCCTACAGTTAACTGCGTCAAAAACATAAGAAGGGAGTCCATGCTTGGGTATAAGATAAATTGTAATATTCCTAATGGAAAAATTAAGTGGATAACAATAACATAAGAGGAGGGTCCATACATGGGTATAAGATAAATGTTTCTCTTTACATGTGGCAACCTTTATAACATAAGAAATAGTTTATATAGAAAGGCGTGATGAAACTAGGGCTCCCCTAGATCATGTGTATTGGTAGATCTAGCTAAAGGCCCTTGCATACCTACCCAAGTCATAAACAACCAACATGGTGTCAAATTAATGTGACCAAAAGATAGTCAGATAGGAATGTAAGAGAGGACTATCTTGAAGATGGGTATTCAAAAGACAATGTGATCGGCCTCAAAGGGCCTAGATATACCACCTAGGTTAAACACTTCACAGAACTCATTCAAGCATGGCCCAATATAATACATGAATACGACAAGGAAAACACTTTTGGCTCAAGTAGTGAATTTTGATTAAAATCAAATGTGTTAAAATATCCTTTAGTTACGCCAAGAGGTAAGGGGTTAACATGATCAATACCTACACTTACACAAGTGCTTGCGATACATTACAAGAGATTATTTATACCATGCCATTATAAAAATGAGAGTCATCTTGGAGATACCAACAAGCTAGATTTGAATGTTGCCTGAAAATTTTATAGGGTTACCTTGAGGAGTGAAGGTGACACCAACTCTCTAGGAAGGGCAAGAGATGAAAAAAAGAAAGAGGAGAAAATAAGGGAGGCAGTGACATTGTTGATGCACCATTAAAGACAAACAATGGAAATGGCCATGCAAAGAAAGAAACGACATCAAAGGTGGAAGAATTCTAGAAATACCTACGTATTTCCAGCTATTTGAAACAAATGTTTACTTAACCCTAGCTTGCCTCCTTCATAGTTTGTTGGACCTCTACTGATCTTATTCATTATAGTCTATTTTCAAGAGCTGCTATATACCAGTAACCATCATGTGCCTTAAATTTGTATATCTTACAAACCCTAACTTAAATCGATGGAAATATGAAACAACATGAGCAACTGTTTAATAATCTCAAAGAGTCCTACACTTAAATGAGCCAAATACATAAGAAGGGAGTCCATGCTTGGCTATAAGATAAATTGTAATATTCTAATGGAGAAATTAAGTGGATAATAGTAACATTAGAGGAGGGTCCATGCCTGGGTATAAGTTAAATGTTTCTCTATACATGCGGCAACCTTTATAACATGAGAAACACTTTATATAGAAAGGAGTGGTGAAACTAGATCTCCCCTAGATCATGTGTATTGGTAGATCCACCTAAAGACCCTTGCATACCTACCCAAGTCATAAACGGCCAACATGGTGTCAAATTAATGTCATCAAAAGATATTCAAATAGGAATGTAACAGAGGACTATGTTGAAGACGAGTATTCAAAAGACAAAGTAATCGACCACAAAGGGTCTAGATATACCACCTAGGTTAAATCATAGAACTCATTCTTCGCTAAGAGGGAGTGTTGATTTCTGGTAGCATTGAATGTGTTCTAAGCCTCAAAATTTGAAGGGAGGCTTGGACACATGTATTCCAGAATACCTAGAAATCGTTTTGGGAAATTCCACCCAGAGACAATTTTATTAAAATAATTAATTATTTTTAATGAGTGCCTAAGTCTAAACTTAGGAAATTAAAATAATTAAAGGGTATTAATCAAACTGAGAGCGAAACTTCTAGAAGAAGAAGGAGATCGAGTCCAAATGATTTGAGCCATTGACTAGAATCTAATATGGGCCATTGATTACTCAACTGGAGGATAATAAGAAGGACTTTGATGGGTATTTGGAAAACACATCGGAGAGAGATCAAGATATTGATTTTCTCTGAGAGGGCAATGCAAAAGTTTCTAGAGAATCAATCAAGGTGATTTCTTATAGTAAGGGGAAAGGCTAGTATATCAGAGGAAGCTTTCCAGATCCGGGGAGTGCAAGGTAGAGACGAGATTCAGTGCAGGAAGTCGGGGGTGTGAGACCGGAAGGCCTCGAGATCAAATTTCCAGTAAGTAGGAGGTCAGCAGAGGGATTGATGCAGAGCCCAGCCAATTCCTTTGAAAGACAATTCTTCAAGAACCATCTGGGATACCAATTACAATAAGGATTTTAGGGATTAGGAATTTCCTTCATAGGTTATATCCCATAAACCTAACCCTTGAATTCTCCTTTCATTTCCCTACAAGACATTATACTTTTCTTCGAAAGCAAGCGAGCCTTATCCTTCTAAATCTTCTGGGAAAGGGATTATTTGGGTCACTCCACATTATTTTGATGACTTACCTTCATCAGCAACTCCATAATATATCGGGCCTCCTCCCATCAGTGAAAGTCTGTAAATAGAAGGGAGCCTTATCTGAGGTGGCAGTGGGCTAAGTCTCTATTTGTTGCCCTTGGCCTAGCATTTCCCCTTTAGGAATCCCCTTTAGGTCCCCTACTAGTTTGAGTGGTAACACAGTGCTTGAATTTATTTTAGTTTTTGAACAAGAAAAAATGCCCAAAATATCTCACTAATAGCATGGTTGCGTAGTTCTCATCGATACCTCTTCAATCCTATATTTTTCTTTGAAAAAATCCTCCCGGGTGAGAAGTTATGGCCAGTTGAAAATTAATATTAATTGGGGCAAAATTTAAAAGGAAAAACTATAGGGCCAAACCCAAAATATTAATTTGTTAAACATCGTGCAAGTTTCTTGAAGATCACCCATTGGATAGGCAGATCAATGGCCATAAGCACATGGAGTTGTGCATTAGTTAGCATTTCGACGAGGAGCCACCCGAGGCTACCACTTGTCAGACAAAAATGGCAATTTCAGCTATCTAATGAGCATGTTTTGGGTGACAGGTGGCCCCCTCTAGGTATGCCACGTGGTTGTTCTGACATTGTCGATGGCATTAGCATTTTGACACTCATTGATTCTTGGATCTAGGTCATATGGGCATGGTCTTATGGCTTATGGAAACATTGGCTCCGGGAGTGGCGACACATATTCGATCGAACAATGAACTAGTTTTGAGTTTTTTCTATTCGTTGTGGAATTTTGGCTATGAATTCGTAACGAAGATCTAGTCCTGTCAACTTATTGGAAGGGTTTGAAGCTATTATAATTTTGTTGCGCATGTTTTGAATATGGAGTGTAATCTCTTTCATGTGGAGGTCTTGTGACAATATTATGATTTGGTTTCATTACAACCCATCAACAAACTAGCAGAGATCTCATATATTGAGCGGAGCACAAAGTTTTGGCAGAGGTAAGTTTCGGCAAGAGTTTAAATTTAGAAAGGGAGTTTATATGGAAATTTCAAATATTATATGGTGGAAGCATATAATATATGTTAAGCCTCATTATTGATCTAGTTATATTTGGTTATGGTTATGTTTAGATATTTCATGGCTTGTTGCTAAATTTTTTTTAACATAGTTTGGGTTCTATACATCGAATTAATCACTCAATGCATGCAATCGATTGACACAAGACATGATTGCATGATGCAATAATAGGTTATCCTGATTGGCTTAGACCTTGTCAAATAGACGCACCATAAGTTGATGTAAGAATTTAAGACAATATGAATCATGACCCCACTACAGGCACGTTGATACATGGCCTAACAGTACACAGACTTGATACAAATACAAGAATGCCCAAATACAAACAAGCATAAATAACTGATTGCATAATAAATAAAGTACCTTTTGATGAGAAGTCCACCTTCCAACTTGTTCTCTTGGAAGATGAGTGAGGTAAAACATGACTGATGTAGGTGGCAAAGGTTTGAATGGCACGTCACGTCGGCTACTAGTGGCTCTCATGGGTTTCCAGCTATCGGTTCAAAGAGATGAATAAGGAAAAAGTTTCTCCTATGGGCCACTCACTTTTGGTGGGTAACAAAATCAATGGGGACAAAAATATCTAGCATGCATATGTTGCTTCTCAAAGAATGAGAGAAGAAGAATGAAAAAGCAAAGGAAAGGAGGCTGAGAAGAAAGAAAGAAAAGTGGAGAAGACACTAGAGTTGTAATAGCAATGTCGGAAACAAAAACTTTAGAGGAGGGATACTTTGGATTGATGATTATGCAATCCTATAGCTGCAGTCTATAGGATGTACCAACCAATGCCAATATTCAAAGGAAGTGACAGAAGAAAGGAGGATGGTAACCAGTCCCATCTAAGAAGAAGTTATCTCAAGTCGGGCCTTAGTTGAGACAACAATCTAAAGAGAACCAATCACTAGTGAGGTGACCAGAAATATAGGAGACAAAAATTGAATAGGGAGAGAGAGGCAGAAGGAGAAAAATGGAAAAGATTATGCTCATCATTGCAATGAATGATTAGCAGGTTATGTAAGGATTTCCAAATCTAATAAAAAATCCCTCATCCCCAAGCTTTGGTTCAAAGCAATGTTACATGGATTTATTGTATGCAATATGCCAGCAAGCGAGTATGAGCAAAGAAAAATGAAATAGGAAGATTTGAAAATGAAATAGGAAATGAAATAAATATCCCTGGCTAGAATTTGATGACTTGTTGGAGTGAGGGGCACCTATGACCAATTTCATCACTTGCTTGATGCAAATTGATCATTCTTGGAGGTTAATCATTTTGGAGAGTTTCTATTCCCACAAGTATGGGTTATTTTGGCATTTTTATTATGCTTTTGAGCTATCTCAAGATCGGCTAACATATTTGTATACTTCTGTAATGTCCCTTCCAAAATTAAATTGTTACAGGTTTATTTATTCTACAATTTTGACAATTTGGGAGGCCATGTGACCCATGTGATTTTTGGGAAAGGTTTGCGAAGGGAAAAGGGGCTGAAATGTTTTGTTGGCATAGCGTGGGGGCCACCCACATGAGGAAGTACGCACCACCTTAGACGGAAGTTCGAATGACTAAGGAGGGAAAGTGAAATTTCTAGTTGGAGGGGGCCCACATGGGTAAAGAGGCTAACGAATTATAAATAGAGGAGGCTCAGCCTCATTTGGTATCTTTCGGACATGTTGAACTCACTCTTAGTTTCTATAGCTGCGTAGCCGGGTCACCCGCTATATTTAGCACGAATTATCCAAGCGGATAACTTACCCTCTCTTCGGTGGACAATGAGTGCCACCCTAGTGAGGTTTCTTTATATCATTCTGGGAGATTGTAGGTGGATATTTAGAGCTCCCAATGCAGCCATCATTCAGTCATTACGTACTCTAGAAAGATGCAGTTGTGGAATATGCAGGAGTTCATTCAATGGCCTTCCGGGGAGCAATTGCTAGAGGAGTTTTGGAGAAGGAAGTATAGGGGAAGACTATCCTTTAGGAGGACTTTGGGAACTAGAGATTTCCGTTTGGGAGCAGTGTGATTGCCAACACTCAGGACCAATGCAGGAATTGATCATTGGGCACACGTGGGGGATTCGTGGTTCAGTTGTGGAGCGAGTATTTGACGGGAGAGATAAGGGGAAGTTCGGGGAAGATTATCTCAGCCATTTTGGTGTGTTTTGGAGGGCTTATTATGGATTTACAGGCAGGCCGTACACTTCAACAATTGGAGGAGGGCGTGACTCTTGGGAGGAAGAATTTCCGAGGTCAAAACCAGGCCAAACACTTTCTGGGTTTTGGTGGGTTTCGGTTGAGGAGCTTGGGGCTAATTTTGCAGAAATTTCTCGACATATCTGTAGGGGTCAAACAGGGATGCCAACTCAGCTAGAAGCTAGAGGAGCTAGGGAGAATTCAAGCCAAAATTTCGACATCAACATTTGGCCAATTCCTTCATGGGTTGTTCTATGTATTTGGTGGAGAGGCCCAAGTTAATTTCCTGGAATTTTCTAAGCATCGGAGGTGGAGTTTCCTACAACATCTACGCAGTAGACAACACAATTTCAATAGGGCAGCATAGGGCATCTTTGTACCAGTGATTTGTGTCATCTCAGCTTCACATTTACCACCTGGCCTTGATCACGCTTGCCATTGAGGCAAGCCCAGGTGAACCACTTCCACATTATTGTCTTTTCTCCCATATTATAATAAAATGGCTCAGCCGTTGGTAATTCCTGCACATTTTATGGGTGTGCACTGAATGTTTCAATATTATGGTGTTGTTTTTATTATTTGCTTTGCATAGCACTATTTTTCCTAGTTTGAAACATTACAACTTCAAGCAATTTTTTGGGGATTTTCTTGTAAAATTATGAAAAAGTGACATATTTACCCTCACAAAATAGAGGGTAGTCACTTTCGATTTATAGATCGAATTGTCTTGTGAAGGATATTTTTGCATGGACAAACTTTTGGTATTCATGAATTGATTCCTATTGGAAATGTGTAAGTTTATTGTCACATTTTCTTCCATTTTGCATGATATATTTCTGAAATTAGGTCTTCTATGAATGCCATATTAACAAGTGCAATATATTTTCTTGAAATATTGATCCTTCATGGCATGTAAAATTTGTTTTGCAAGAGTCCATCAAAGGAACTTGATTCATGCATCCTTTGACATCAAAATATTCCATATAGTGAAGTCACTAGTCATTTCTAATTGAATAAATTCAATCTTTCACGCTCTTCATCAAAGGCCCTCTATCATTGACCTTTCACTAATTGTCTCCATTGCCTAACTAGATAAAGGCTCTAAACTAATAGGTGTTCATGATTATAAATCTTCCTTTCTTCTTTCATTTCATGGTAACTAGGGTTGGTTTGGGTTTAGCTTAAAATATACATTTAACCACAATTTTATGTCCATACGTTATTGCCCTATTGGAAGGGATTGCATTTAATAAATAATAAATGGAAAAATCTAGTATTAATTGAATATTTTAACCTTAAAATTAGGGCTGATGTCTTGGTATTTATTGTTTTCATATGCATTTTCAGCCATTTGAACTATTGTTTAATTAACCCTAGCTTGCCTCATTCATATCCTATTGTTCCTTTGATGATCTTATTCCTTATAGGCTATTTGCTAGAGCTCTTATATCCCATCGTGTGCCTTAAATTTGCATATCTCACAAACCCTAACTTAAATCAATGGAAATATGAAATTGCATGAACAACTATAGAATAATCTCCAGGTATGCCAGACTAAAATGTGCCAAACACATAAGAGGGTGGTCCATGCTTGGGTATAAGAAAAATGTTTTTCTATACATGCGACAACCTTTATAACATCAGAAACACTTTACATAGAAAGCAACGATGAAACTAGGGCTCTCCTAGATCATGTGTATTGGTAGATCCATAGAAAGGCCCTTGCATACCTACCCAAGTCATAAACGACGAACATGGTGTCAAATCAATGTCACCAAAAGATAGTCAGATAGGAATGTATGAGAGGACTATATTGAAGATGGGTATTCAAAAGACAATGTGATCGACTGCAAAGGGACTATATATACCACCTAGGTTAAACACTTCGCAAAACTCATTCAAGCATGGCCCAATATAATACATGAATACAACAAGGGCAACACTTTTGGATCAAGTAGTGAATTATGATTAAAACCAAATGTGTTAAAATATCCTCTACTTACGCCTATCGGTAAGGGGTTAACATGATCAATACCTACACTTACACAAGCGCTTGCGATACATTACAAGAGCTTATTTATACCACACCATTATAAAAATGAGAGTCATCTTGGAGAGGCCAACAAGCTAGATTTGAATATTGCCTTACAATTTTATAGGGTTACCTTGAGGAGTGAAGGTGACACCAACTCTCTAGGAAGGGCAGAGATGAACAAAAGGAAGAGGAGAAAATGAGGGAGGTAGTGACATTGTTGATGCACCAATAAATACAAATGGTGGAAATGTCCATGCAAAGAAAGACAAGGCATCAAAGGTGGAAGAATTCTTGAAATACCTGTGTATTTTTAGCTATTTGAAACTATTGTTTACTTAACCCTAGCTTGCCTCCTTCATAGCCTATTGCAACTTTGCTGATCTTATTCATTATACGCTATTTTCAAGAGCTGCTATATGCCATCATGTGCCTTAAATTTGCATATTTTACAAACCCTAACTTAAATCAATGGAAATATGAAACAACATGAGCAACTATTTAATAATCTCAAAGACTCCTACAATTAAATGTGTCAAATACAGAAGAAGGGATTCCATGCTTAGGTATAAGATAAATTGTAATATTCCTAATGGAAAAATTAAGTGGATAACAATAACATAAGAGGAGGGTCCATGCCTGGGTATAAGATAAATGTTTCTCTATACATGCGGCAACCTTTATAACTTGAGAAACAATTTATATAGAAAGGAGAGATGAAACTAAGGCTCCCCATGGCCCAATATAATACATGAATACAACAAGGAGAACACTTTTGGCTCAAGTAGTGAATTATGATTAAAATCAAATGTGTTAAAATATCCTTTAGTTGCGCCTAGAGGTAAGGGGTTAACATGATCAATACCTACACTTACACAAGTGCTTGCGATACACTACAAGAGCTTATTTATACCACCCCATTATAAAAATGAGAGTCATCTTGGAGATGCCAACAAGCTAGATTTGAATATTGCCTCGCAATTTTATAGGGTTACCTTGAGGAGTGGAGGTGACACCAACTCTCTAGGAAGGACAAGAGATGAAAAAAAGAAAGAGGAGAAAATAAGGGAGGCAGTGACTTTGTTGATGCACCATTAAAGACAAATGGTGGAAATGCCCATGCAAAGAAAGAAAGGGCATAAAATGTGGAAAGAATTCTTGAAATACCTTTGCATTTTCAGCTATTTGAAACTATTGTTTACTTAACCCTAGCTTGACTCCTTCATAGCCTATTAGACCTCTGCTGATCTTATTCATTATAGTCTATTTTCAAGAGTTGCGATATACCATCACGTGCCTTAAATTTGCATATCTTACAAACCCTAACTTAAATCGATGGAAATATGAAACAACATGAGCAATTATTTAATAATCTCAAGGAGTCCTACACTTAAATGTGCCAAATACATAAGAAGGGAGTCCATGCTTGGGTATAAGATAAATTGTAATATTCTAATGGAAAATTAAGTGGATAACAGTGACATAAGAGGAGGGTCCATGCCTAGGTATAAGTTAAATGGTTCTCTATACCACTATTGATAATATCGGTGATATTCGAAAATATCACGATATTTTCGGAAAAACGATATATCACCGAGAAAAAATTGCGATATTTTCTGTTTTGAAAATATTGTGATATTTTCAAAATATCGGAAAATATCGGCAAAATATTGCGATATTTTGAAAATATCGGCAAAATATCGCAATATTTTGAAAATATTGGCAAAATATCGGCTATGTTTAAAAATTTGAAAAAATCATTTTTTTTGCTTGCCGATATTTGCCGATATTGCCAATAAGATGTTTTCTGGACCCTCGCCGATATTTTGCCGATACTGATATTTTCAACACTTCTCTATACATGCGGCAACCTTTATAACATGACAAAACACTTTATATAGAAAGGAGTGATGAAACTAGGGCTCCCCTAGATCATGTGTATTGGTAGATCCACCTAAAGACCCTTGTATACCTACCCAAGTCATAGATGACAAACATGGTGTCAAATTAATGTCACCAAAAGATAGTCAAATAGGAATGTAAGAGAAGACTATGTTGAAGACTGGTATTCAAAAGACAACGTGATCGACCACAAAGGGTCTAGATAAACCACCTAGGTCAAACACTTCATAGAACTCATTCCTCACTAAGAGGGAGTGTTGATTTCTGGTAGCATCGAATGTGGTCTAAGCCCCAAAATTTGAAGGGAGGCTTGGAGATATGTATTCCAGAATACCTACAAATCGTTTTGGGAAATTCCACCCAGAGACAGTTTTTTTAAAATTATTAATTATTTTTAATGGATGCCTAAGTCTAAACTTAGGAAATGAAAATAATTAAATGGTATTAATAAAACTGAGGGCGAAACTTCTAGAAGAAGAAGGAGATCGAGTCAAAATGATCTAATCCATTGATTAGAATCTAATATGGGCCATTGATTACTCAACTGGAGGATTATAAGAAGGACTCCGATGGGTATTTGGAAAACACATCGAAGAGAGATCAAGATATCGATTTTCTCAGAGAGGGCAACACAAAAGTTTCTAGAGAATCAATCAAGGTGATTTCTTGCAGTGAGGGGAAAGGCTAGTATATCAGAGGAAGCTTTCCGGATCCGGGGAGTGCAAGGCAGAGACGAGATTCAATGCAGGAATTCGGGGGTGTGAGACCAGAAGGCCTCGAGATCAAATTTCCAGTAAGTAAGAGGTCAGCAGAGGGATTGATGCAGAGCCCAGCCAGAGTGACGCAATTCTACGTAGGGTTGACGCAAAAGTTGCGCATAGGCAGTGCAGGCCCAGTCAGCAAGCCCCTAACTAAAATCGAATCTCCTATAACAGTGTGAGATTTCTCTCACTAACCTTTTTGCCAGTTTCTCTCTGTATCGGATCGCTAGTTAGGCATCCAACAAATTGTATCCAGGAAACTACTGCTTAATAACAGAAACCGTCAGCTGCTTCAACAGTTTTCCCGCATTGGGTTTTTCTGGGGACATTTGTCCAAAAAAAATGGTGTCATGTGTTGTGTGTTTCTTTCTTGCTTAGTTTCTTGTTTCTACATTTAATTTAATTGGTGAAGGTTGTAGTGTATTAGTTTCAATATTTGTTGTAGGATGCAGTAAATAATTTGTTCAGTAATTGAACAAATAGATGATACTTAATCAGTTGCTGCAGTAGAAATTTGGGTCTCCAAATTTCCACAACACCAACTCTCTATGAAGGGAAAGAGACAAACAAAAGCGATTAGAGAAAATAAGGGAGATAGTGACACTGTTGAAGTACCATTGAAGACAAATTGTGGCAATGCTCGTGCAAAGAAAGTAAGGTCATCAAAGGTGGAAGAGTTCTTGAAATTCCTATGAATGTAGGAGACAGTAAAAACACAATATATCTAACTATGCTGCAAGTGTTGTGAGGACTAGTGAAGCACCAACAAAGATGAGATCTAGAAAAACTAGCACAACAACAAATGCTACAAGATGTAACACTAGCATGGAACAGGAAAGGGGATGAGTTTTGATGATGCTAGTGAGGTATCAATGAAGAAAGAAATCCTTAACACCAATACATAGCTGGGGAAGGAAAGACAAAATGAGAATGAGTCACTCAAGCTATCCCACTTCATTATTGGGCTACAACGTAAACTACCCATCAAACCTTCTTGTTGGGAATTACACATATTCTCAATTGTTA
The DNA here is from genome assembly GCA_000404065.3 of Pinus taeda. Taxonomy (NCBI): domain Eukaryota; kingdom Viridiplantae; phylum Streptophyta; class Pinopsida; order Pinales; family Pinaceae; genus Pinus; species Pinus taeda. The sequence continues at coordinate 9,312 of APFE030794287.1, read as the reverse complement.
CTAATTCTTCTCAATGCCGTGAATTTCTTAAACACATAAGAATTATTTTCGCAAAGGTTCCATTTCCATAATTCAATTAAATGTAGCCATGATATGATAGAAACAAGCCTAACTACCATGGAGAGAGAATATTAGCTAGTATATGAAAATAAATGTCAAGATGCAATACAAGAAAAAAAATACGTGCACTTACCTAAGAGTTTTACATGCAATGCTAGAGCTATAACACCCTCCTCCCACCTTTACCCAAGCTAACCGGTCCACTGGGGTAAACATGTGATGAAGAGTTACTATTATATGATTCAACTCCCCAAGTATAGTTAAGGAAGTGGAATCGACTAAACGAAACCAAACAAACCTTCCTAAGGAGCTACAAAACCTTCAAGAGCGAACCAACCCCTCTACGTGTCCAATCCCTGATAGAACTTGATGTTTTGTTGAACTAGATCACCAGTCGCTCCTATAACAAGCCTTCCCTACGACTGAGACCCTCCAGTCGCTCCCATAGAAAGGTATCCATGCGACTGTGGCCTTTGTCACACAGTTCTATGCTAGCGACCCTAGATTCTAAGCCTTGATTTCAGGGCTAGGACTCAGGCCTCTGGCTAGGACTTCATGAAACTTCCAAAAATGTTAAATAACACTGAGACAAGGCTACTAACACAAAACAATTGAACAAGGGCTTGATTAAGGCACTGATCTACCAAAAGGTGATCACCAAAAATCACATTCTTTCACCTTCTTCTAGGGCCAGCTCAGTTGGGGCACCTAGTTCATCAATTTACCAACAAGCTAGCCCTCCAAAAAGTTCAATCTCCTAAGGTCTCTTGCACTGGTGTTTCCTCAAGCTCTCCTCTAATTTTGAAGCCATTCCATCGGTTGATTTGGGAGAAAAGCCAAGCCCTAGCTTTGAGATAAAACTTTGCATTAGCATCCTCAAGGATGGTACCTCATAGGATCAAACCAACACCTTTTGATCCTCTCCCCACCTTGTCTAGGTTAAGAACATCATTGTTTGTTGTACTCATTCCCCCTATCCTAGATCGGGTCCACTTGGTCCATTTGATGACTTGTTGGAGTGAGGGGCACCTATGAACCATTTCATCACTTGCTTGATGCAAATAGATCATTCTTGGAGGTTAATTATTTTGGAGAGTTTTTATTCCCACGAGTATGGGTTATTTTGGCATTTTTATTATGCTTTTGAGTTATCTCAAGATTGGCTAACATATTTGTATATTTATGTAATATCCCTTCCGAAATTAAATTGTTATAGGTTTATTTATTCTACAATTATGACAATTTGGAAGGCCATGGGACCCATGTGATTTTTGGGAAGGACTTGGGAAGGGAAAAGGGGCTGAAATGTTTTGTTGGCATAGCATGGGGGCCACCCACATGAGGAAATACAAACCACCTTAGAGGGAAGTTCAAATGACTAAGGAGGGAAAGTGAAATTGCTAGTTCGAGGGGGACCACATGGGAAAAGAGGCCCACGAATTATAGATAGAGGAGGCTCAGCCTCATTTGGCATCTTTTGGACATATTGAACTCACTCTTAGTTGCTCTAGCTGCGTAGCTAGGTCACCCATTGTTTAGCACGAGTTCTCCAAGCGGATAACTCACCCTCTCTTCGGTGGACCACGAATGCCACCCTAGTGAGGTTTCTTTCTATCATTCCGAGAGATTGCAGGTGGATATTCAGAGCTCCCAATGCAACCATCATTCAATCAGTGCGTACTCTAGAAAGACGCAGTAGTGGAATACGTAGGAGATCATTCAGTGGCCTTCCAGGGAGCAATTGTGGGAGGAGTTTTAGAGAAGGAAGTACATGGGAAGACTAGCCTTTAGGAGGATTTTGGGAACTAGAGATTTTAGTTTGGGAGTAGTGTGATTGCCAACTCTCAGGATCAGTGGAGGAATTCATCACTGGGCACACATGGGGGATTCGTGGGTCAATTGTGGAGCGAGTATTTGCCGGGAGAGATAAGGGGAAGTTTGCGGCAGATTATCTCAGCCACTTTGGTGTGCTTTCGACGGCTTACTATGGATATACAGGAAGGTCATACACTTCAGCAATTGGAGGAGGGCACGACTCTTGGGAGGACGAATTTCCGAGGTCAAAACCAGGCCAAACACTTTCTAGGTTTTGGTGGGTTTTGGTTGAGGAGCTTGGGGCTAATTTTGCAGAATTTTCCCAGCAATTCTGGGTGGTCAAACAGGGATCCCAACTCAGCTAGAAGCTAGATGAGCTAGAGAGAATTCGAGGCAAAAGTGCAACGTTGACATTTGGCCAATTCCTTCGTGGGTTATTTTGTGTATTTGGTGGAAATACCCGAGTTAATTTCCTTGAATTTTCTGAGCATCGGAGATGGGGTGTCCAGTAGCATCTGTGCAGCAGACAACACAGTTTCACTAGGACAGTGCAGGGCATCTTTGTACCAGTGATTTGTGTCATCTCAGCTTCACATTTACCACCTGGCCTTGATCACACTTGCCATTGAGGCAAGCCCAGGTGCACCACTTCCACATTACTGTTCTTTTCTCCTAGATTATAATAAAATGGCTCAGTCGTTGGTTATTGCTGGACATTTTATGGGTGTGCACTGAATGTTTTAATATTATGGTGTTGTTTTTATTGTTTGCTTTGCATAGCACTATTTTTCATAGTTTGAAACAGTACAACTTCAAGCAATTTTTTTTTGGGATTTTCTTGTAAAATTATGAAAAAGTTACATATTTACCCTCACAAAATAGAGGGGAGTCACTTTCGATTGTTGATTATCATTCACTCAATTCTTCTTCTCTAGAGGAGGGTACATTAGCTCTTATCTTTCTTTTTGGATGTAATATGATCATTTATAGATCGAATTGTCTTGTGAAGGAGATTTTTGCATGAACAGAGTTTTGGTATTCACTAAGTGATTCCTATTGGAAATGTATAAGTTTATTGTCACATTTTCTTCCATTTTGCATGCTATATTTGTTAAATTAGGTCTTCTATGAATGCCATATTAACAAGTGCAATATATTTTCTTGAAATATTGATCGTTGATGGCATGTAAAATTTGCTTTGCACGAGTCCATCAAAGGAACTTGATTCATGCATCCTTTGACATCAAAATATTCCATATAGTGAAGTCACTTGTCATTTCTAATTGAAGAAATTCAATCTTTCATCCTCTTCATCCAAGGCCCTTTGTCATTGACCTTTCACTAATTGTCTCCATTGCCTAACTAGATAAAGGCTCTAAACTAATAGGTGTTCATGATTATAAATATTCCTATCTTCTTTGATTTCATGGTAACTAGGGTTCGTTTGGGTTTTGCTTAAAATATACATTTAATCACAATTTTATGTCCATACATTATTGCCCTATTGGAAGGGATTTCATTTAATAAATAATAAAAGGAAAAATATAGCATTAATTGAATATTTTAACATTAAAATTAGGGTTGATGTCTTGGTATTTATTGTTGTCATATGCATTTTCAGCCATTTGAAACTATTGTTTACTTAACCCTAGCTTACCTCGCTCATATCCTATTGTTCCTTTGATAGGAATGTAAGAGAGGACTATCATGAAGATGGGTATTCAGAAGACAATGTGATCCACCACAGAGGGACTAGATATACCACCTAGGTTAAACACTTCACATAACTCATTCAAGCATGGCCCAATATAATACATGAATACAACAAGGAGAACACTTTTGGCTCAAGTATTAAATTATGATTAAAATCAAATGTGTTAAAATATCCTCTAGTTACGCCTAGAGGTAAGGGGTTAACATGATCAATACCTACACTTACACGAGTGCTTGCGATACATTACAAGAGCTTATTTATAACACAACATTATAAAAATGAGAGTCATATTGGAGATGCCAACAAGTTAGATTTTAATGTTACCTTACAATTTTATAGGGTTACCTTGAGGAGTGAAGGTGACACCAACTTGACACCAACTCTATAGGAAGTGCAAGAGATGAAAACAAGAAAGAGAAGAAAATAAGGGAGGCAGTGACACTGTTGATGCACCATTAAAGACAAATGGGGGAAATGCCCATGCAAAGAAAGAAAGGGCATCAAAGGTGGAAAAATTCTTGAAAAACCTGTGCATTTTCAGCTATTTGAAACTATTGTTTACTTAACCCTAGCTTGCCTCCTTCACAGCCTATTGGTCCTCTGTTGATCTTATTCATTATAGTCTATTTTCAAGAGCTACTATATAACATCATGTGCCTTAAATTTTCATATCTTACAAACCCTAACTTAAATAGATGGAAATATGAAAAAACATGAGCAACTACTTAATAATCTCAAAGAGTCCTACACTTAAATGTGCCAAATACATAAGAAGGGAGTCCATGCTTGGGTATAAGATAAATTGTAATATTCTAATGGAAAAATTAAGTGGATAACAGTAACATAAGGGGAGGGTCCATGCCTGGGTATAAGTTGAATGTTTCTCTATACATGCGGCAGCCTTTATAACATGAGAAACACTTTATATAGAAAGGAGTGATGAAACTAGGGCTCCCCTAGATCATGTGTATTGGTAGATCCACCTAAAGACCCTTCCATACCTACCCAAGTCATAAACGACCAAAATGGTGTCAAATTAATATCAACAAAAGATAGTCAAATAGGAATGTAAGAGAGGACGATGTTGAAGACGGGTATTCAAAAGACAACGTGATCGACCATAAAGGGTCTAGATATACCACCTAGGTCAAACACTTCATAGAACTCATTCCTCGCGAAGAGGGAGTGTTGATTTCTGGTAGCATTGAATGTGCTCTAAGCCTCAAAATTTGAAGGGAGGCTTGGACACATGTATTCCAGAATACCTAGAAATCGTTTTGGTAAATTCCGGCCAAAGACAGTTCTATTAAAATAATTAATTATTCCTAATGGATGCCTAAGTCTAAACTTAGGAAATTAAAATAATTAAAGGGTATTAATAAAACTGAGGGCAAAACTTCTAGAAGAAGAAGGAGATCACGTCCAAATGATCTAAACCATTAATTAGAATCTAATATGGGCCATTGATTACTCAACTGGAGCAATATAAGGACTTCGATGGGAATTTGGAACACACATCAGAGAGATATCAAGATATCGATTTTCTCAGAGAGGGCAGCCCAAAAGTTTCTAGAGAATCCATCAAGGTGATTTCTTGCAGTGAGAGGCAGGGATAGTAGACCAGAGGAAGCTTTTCAGATCCAGGGTGTGCAAGGCAAAGACGAGATTCAGTGCAGGAAGTTGAGGTGTGAGACCGGAAGGCCTCAAGATCAATTTTCTAGTAAGTAGGAGGCCAGTAGAAGGATTGACACAGTTTTGGGTAGGGTTGACGAAGAAGCTTCACAGAGGCAGTGTAGGCCTAGTCAGCGAGCCCTTGATCAGAATCAAATCTCCTAGAATAGTGTGAGATTTATCTCACTAACCTTTTTGCCAGTTTCTCTCTGTATCAGATAGCCAGTTGGGCATCCAACGAATTGTATCCAGAAAACTATTGCTTAATAATAAAAACCCTCAACTTCTGCGACAGTTTTCCCGCATTGGGTTTTTCTGGGGACATCTGTCCAAAAATAATGATGTCATGTGTTGTGTATTTCTTTCTTGCTCAGTTTCTTGTTTCCACATTTAATTTAATTGGAGAAGGTTGCAGTGGATTAGTTTCAATATTTGTTGTAGCATGCAGTAAATAATTTGTTCAGAAATTTAACAAATAGAAGATACTTAATCAATTGCTGCAGTAGAAATTTGGGTCTCCAAATTTTCACAACACCAACTCTCTACGAAGGGAAAGAGACAAATAAAAGCGATTGGAGAAAATAGGGGAGACAGTGACACTGTTGAAGCACCATTGAAGACAAATGGTAGCAATTCCCATGCAAAGAAAGTAAGGTCATCAAAGGTGGAAAATTTCTTGAAATACCTATGAATGTAGGAGGCAATAATGACAAGATGTATCTAACTATGTTGCAAGTGTTGTGAGGACTAGTGGAGCACCAAAAAAGATGACATCTAGAAAAACTAGCACAACAACAAATGCTAAACGAGGCAACACTAGCATGGAACAAGAAAGGGGATGGGTTTTGACGATGCTAGTGAGGTATCAATGAAGAAAGAAATCCTTAACACCATTACATAGCTGGGGAAGGAAAGAAATAATGTGAATGAGTCACTGGAGCTATCCCACTTCATTATTGGGTTGCAACGTAGACTACCCATCAAACCTTCTTGCTGGGAATTACATATATTCTCAATTATTACTAATTCTTCTCAATGCCATGAAATTCTTAAACACATAAGAATTATTTCCGCAAAGGTACCATTTCCATAATACAATTAAATGTAGCCATGGTATGATAGAAACAAGCCTAACTACCATGGAGAGAGAATATTAGCTAGTATATGAAAATAAATGTCAAAATGCAATATAAGAAAACAATACCTGCACTTACCTAAGAGTTTTACATCCAATGCTTGAGCTATAACACCCTCCTCCAACCTTTACCCAAGCTAACTGGTCCACCAAGGTAAACATGTGATGAAGAGTTACTATGATATGATTCAACTCCCCAGGTATAGTTAAGGAAGTGGAATCGACTAAATGAAACCAAACTGACCTTCCTAAGTAGCTACGAAATCTTTAAGAGCCAACCAACCCCTGAGAGAACTTAATGTTTTGTTGAACTAGATCCCCAATCGCTCCTATAACAAGCGTTCCCTGCGACTGAGACCCTCCAGTCGCTCCCATAGAAAGGTCTCAATGCGAATGTGGCCTTTGTCAGGCAGTTCTATGCCAGCGGCCTCGGATTCTGAGCCACCTTTTCAAATCTAGGACTCAGGCCTCTACCTAGGACTTTATGAAACTTCCAGAAATGATAAATAACATTGATACAAGGCTCCTAACACAAAAAATTGAACAAGGGCTTGATTAAGGCACTGATCTACCAAATGGTGATCACCAAAAATCACATTTTTTCACCTTCTTCTAGGTCCAGCTAAGTTTGGGTACCTAGGGCATCAATTTACCGACAAGCTAGCCCTCCAAAAAGTTCAATCTCCTAAGGTCTCCTGCACTGGTGTTCCCTTAAGCTCTCATCCAATTTTGAAGCCATTATGTTAGTGGATTTGGGAGAAAAGACAAGCCCTAGCTCTGGGATCAAACTTTGCATTAGCATCCTCAAGGATGGTAACTCATAGGATCAAACCAACAGCTTCAAGTGAAATTTTTTTCTTTGATCCTCTCCCCACCTTGTCTAGGTTAAGAACATCATTGGTTGTTGTACTCATTCCCCCTATCCTAGACCGGGTCCACTTGGTCCCGTGTGGCCCAAATCCTTTGAAAGACAATTCTTCAAGAAACATCCGGGATACCAATTACAATAAGGATTTTAGGGATTGGGAATTTCCTTCATAACTTATATCCCATAAACCTAACACTTGAATCCTCCTTTTCATTTCCCTAGAAGACATTGTACTTTACTTCAAAAGCAAGCAATCCTTATCCTCCTAACTATTCCAAGAAAGGGATTATTTGGGTAACTCCACATCATTTTGTGACAATATTATGATTTGGTTTCATTACAACCCATCAACAAACTAGCAGAGATCTCAGATATTGAGTGGAACACGAAGTTTTGGCAGAGTTAAGTTTCAGCAAGAGTTTAAATTTAGAAAGGGAGTTCATATGGAAATATTATATGGCTCGCCTCATTTGGCATTTTCTGGACATATTGAACTCAATCTTAGTTGCTTTAGCTACTTAGCTGGGCACCCGCTGTTTAGCATGAGTTCCTCAAGCGGAATGTTGATCATCATTCACTGACTTCTTCTTCTCTATAGGAGGGTACATTAGCTCTTATCTTTCTTTTTGGACGTAATATGATCATTTATAGATCGAATTGTCTTGTGAAGGAAATTTTTGCATGGATAGACTTTTGGTATTCACGAAGTGATTCCTATTGAAAATGTGTAAGTTTATTGTCACATTTTATTCCATTTTGCATGCTATATTTCTGAAATTAGGTGTTCTATGAATGCCATATTAACAAGTGCAAATATTTTCTTGAAATCTTGATCCTTGATGGCATGTAAAATTTGTTTTGCAAGAGTCCATCAAAGGAACTTGATTCATGCATATCTTGACATCAAAATATTCCATATACTGAAGTCACTAGTCATTTCTAATTGAAGAAATTCAATCTTTCACCTTCTTCATCCAAGGCCCTCTGTCATTGACCTTTCAGTAATTGTCTCCATTGCCTAACCAGATAAAGGCTCTAAACTAATAAGTTTTCATGATTATAAAACCTCCTTTCTTCTTTAATTTCATGGTAAGTACGGTTGGTTTGGGTTTAGCTTAAAATATACATTTAATCACAATTTTATGTGCATATGTTATTGCTCTATTGGAAGGGATTGCATTTAATAAATAATAAAAGGAAAAATCTAGCATTAATTGAATATTTTAACCTTAAAATCAGGGCTGATGTCTTGGTATTTATTGTTGTCATGTGCATTTTCAGCCATTTGGAACTATTTTTTACTTAACCCTAGCTTGCCTCGTTCGTATCCTATTGTTCCTTCGATGATCCTATTCCTTATAGGCTATTTTCTAGAGCTATTATATCCCATCGTGTGCCTTAAATCTGCATATCTCACAAACCCTAACTTAAATCAATGGAAATATGAAACAGCTATAGAATAATCTCCAAGTATCCCAAACTAAAATGTGCCAAATACATAAGAGGGCTGTCCATGCCTAGGTATAAGAAAAATGTTTTTCTATACACGCGACAACCTTTATAACATGAGAAACACTTTATATGGAAAGGAGTGATGAAACTAGGGCTCCCCTAGATCATGTGTATTGGTAGATCCACCTAAAGGCACTTTGATCCAGGGGGATGTTGTTGGCCACCCACCTATCCCATTTGGACCCCCACAATTGTCTCTTTCAACTTTTTCAGTTTCTTAAATTGTAGCACAGTTTACTATTTTTAGCAATTTTTCAGGTCCTGAACTTCCGGAGCCGTTTTGAGGCCCTAAACGACATTTTTTGGGAAATCTGGGGGCAACATCGGTCCTTGGACCAATGTTGCCCTTTCCAAAGTGGTAGTTCTCAGATTGATCTTTCTAACGAGCTATCATACGCGTCAAACGGAGATCATATGCCAAAGTTACGACCCCGGGAAATTGATGTACCAATTTACCCAAAATGGGGCCCACAATTTGGCGTTTCATCTTCTAGGTTTAGGTTTTGGAATGTGAATGGTTTTCCATTGTTTCTCAAC
>APFE030794278.1:104455-122621 GCA_000404065.3 Pinus taeda | reverse complement strand
AAAAAAGGGAAATTTTCTAAATTTTACCAGGGTACGCAGGCAACCTGTTTAACCAGGTGCGTGCCCGCTCTGTGTACATAGATACAGTGCGCACAAGTACGCACTGTGTCTAACCCAGAGGGTGCGTACTACTGTAAAACAAAGAAAAACTAAGATCTAAACTGACCCTAAGCTAAGCCACCCAAAAACACAGTCAATCAACCAAAAAGCAAAAGACATAAAACTCTTTTCAGATCAAAGTAATGATTAAAGGAAAAATCAAACCCAACAATGGATTCCCCAGTATGGTCGCCAATTTGTCATGCGGAAAGAGTTATATTTGCGGGAAAATCTAACCTCCCTAGGAGTCTAAGACTCTCTAGTGACAAACAAACCAAACAAGAGCTATCCTTCTCTAAATACACATCATTCTACGAGAAATCAAATGCTTTCGATCTTACCTTAGGTCCAACGCTTTTTGTAGCAGTCCAGCCTTGCTGATCCAGATGAGCTCCTCCTTCACTTTCAGACCTGCATACACTAACAAAGCAAACGATTACATAGCATCTGAATATTCATTATAAAACAAAGCATATCTATCATATTGACCAAGGAATACATGAAATGATTCATTAACAAATCATTGAGAAGAATGGACTTATTTGTATTAAATAATCAAAGGAACCATTACAACCTGAGCCTTGGTGTTGTGCAAGCTCCTCTCCAGGGTCCAGCAAGAGATTTCCTCTACTTTGACAAGCTCACCCACTCCCACTATGGCAACAAGGAAGGATAGTGATCTCTCCTCACAAGTCAACAAATGGAAGTCCTAATTCCAGCAGCATTTACCCTATAGAATGTTCAGCTTTCAACCTCTTCCCCCTTTGGCCCAATGCCTGTATTTATAGTATTCTAGAGGAGGTTATTCAGTTCCAACATCAATGGGATACTCCCTCTTTTGGATGGGGTAGCTCCTCTCTTGATGGGATAAGCTCCTCTATCATAGGGATGCATGAACCATCTTGGAGGCGCTCAATACACGTCAAAAACTCTTCTAGAAGGCTCTAGAAGTGACCACAAGTAACTTTTTAAAGATGAAACTCGCGCCTTTTGACCTTTACAGGGGTACGCACCCTAGCTTTAGTATACAGAGCGTATTACTACGCAGGTCTAATGTATTTGGAGTGCGTACACGCAGGCAAGGTAGAGAGAACCTGCGTACCCAGAGATAAACATGGTTTCAAGTGACTTTCTCTCTTTTGAAGTTTTGACATGAAGAGCAGAGGTATGGGGCTTGACAAAGAGGACAATATGGCTATTGATGGGGCCATATAACTGCAGATAGTCAAGGTGACAAAATTCAGTGTAACAGTATCATTCATCTATTTATGAACTGACTGTTTTATGAACTGACTGTTTTATGAACTTTTCCTTTATAACCACAATAACCAGTCTTTTTCATTAATCACACAAACCTTCGTTATCACGTAGATATCATGCCCAAATGGTAACCAAGCACAATTTCATAATAGTGGGGAATAACACTATCGACACTGCAATTCCATAGGAATTAAATAATACACTATACCATTGCATATCGCGACCACCAATGAGTATCAAACCTTTAACCGACACGATGCAACCTCCACTGTCCAATCAAGTCCCTAATCCGACAGTCAACTCTTCGCTCGATCAATAAAGGTGCTCGGTGTTCCTCCATCGTAGATCAAACTTCCAGTTGATCTGATGACCGATAGTGATTTCAAGCGCCCAAACTGCACGACACTTGATCAAATTCTAGACCCAATGGAAATTACATGTCGCCAATCTAAAAAAGTTCAGGTCTGACCTCTCGCTTAACACTCGTTCACTTTTTCAACCGAAATCTGTCGGATGATGAGGCCCGCGTGTTCTACAGTTGCGGAATTTGACTGGCGCACAGGTTAGTCAATGAAATCAATGGTGTAGGATAACTATGGTAAGTCGTTATTGCCTTACGAATCTGATAAGGTTATAGGCCACCATTTATAGAATTTTAGGTCTGGATTTCGGGTCTGGTTTTGTGTTATGCACCAATTTCCAATAGAAATTGGATTTATGCTTGTGGGACTTAATCAGTGTATAAATTGAAAACACAAGCCAACGATGATATCAATTAACATTAAATCACTGTTCGCGGACATCCATTAATGCATTGGATGAAAACCAAGCCAATTGCACTGTTAAAAAAGATTTATGGAAACAAAAATGCGAAATATGCCAGGTCTAACAAAACTCTGAAATTTAAAGAAAATTTGTATTTAAACGATGCACATGAATATTTCAGCGGTCTCAGTCCCTCCGGGATTGACCAATACATAGAGATATATTTCTTCTTTCCATAATCAAAACAATACAAATCCAATCAGTGAAAATCCACTTTACATCATTTGAAACTTGCCTTAATACAACTCCACTCTAACTGTTAGATCCTCAAATAATGGATCAAATCTACCTATTTAAACAAAAATCAAATATGAGCAATATTCTCCTCAAGGCTCTCAACTAAATCAAAACTACTCTAATTAATTACAAAATCATTCAATCCTAAATTCTACTTCAAAATCCTATCTAGAAAGCCTGTAAATTGATGGCTAAAGGATCCCACTCCTTTGCTTGTAATTTTTTTTGTATTTTTGGAATGATTTTGAAGCCTTTTCCCTCCAAGGCTCATGCTCCTACATCAGTTGTTTTACCTGCAGGCAACCTGACTAAGTCCCAAGTCTGGTTAAGTGCTAAGGATTCCATCTCTTCTTTCATGGCTTGCTCCCACTTCTTCCTGGTTTCTACCTGTACTGCTTCTTCATAACATTATGGTTCACCATAATCAATCAACAATACATAATATAATGAAGGAGAGTATCGTTTAGGGGGTCGACTTATCCTAGTAGATCTTCTAACACCACTTTCAGGTGTTTGAGGTGCTTGTTGCTATTGTGGTTGTTGTTCTAGATGTTGATCATTATGATTTTCAGGCACCACCACTTTTTCTGTAATCTTGTCAAGCATTGTGTACTCTCTATTTTCTTTTTCCTATTTCTTTTCTTGTAGCTGATCCTTATATAAAACCTTTTCATTGAATATGACATCTCTGCTCCTACTGATTTTGTGTTTTTCATAATCATAAAAGCGATAACCAAAAGTATTAACACCATATCCAATAAAAGTACATTTCTTTGATTTTTCCTCAAGCTTTGTTCTATTTTCTTTATTAACGTGGACAAAGGCTTCACAACCAAACGTTTTTAGTAGTTTACATTTTTACCTGTCCATGACTCCTCTGTAATACCACCATCCAAGGAACTGGAAGGCCCTTTCTTTATTAGATAAACAATAGTATCTACAGCATCTGCCCAAAACTGTAAAGGTAATCCTGCATGCAATCTCATGCACCTTGCACTCTCCATGATTGTCCTGTTCATCCTTTCTGACACACCATTTTCTTGTGGTGTTCCTGGAACTGTCTTCTCTCTACGAATTCCATTCTCTGAACAGTACCTATCAAACTCTTTTCTGCAATATTCACCTCCATTGTCTGATTTAAGACACTTCAACCTTTTTCATATCTCATTTTCAACCAAATCTTTCCATTTCTTGAAAGTACCAAATACATCAGATTTATTTCGAATACCATAAATCCAGGTTTTTCTGGTTGCATCATCAATAAAAGTAACATAATAACCAGAGCCACCAAGAGATGATACCTGAGCAGATCCCCATACATCTGTATGAACAAGCTCTAATTTTTTGTTCTTCTTTTCTTTCCCAATTCTGAGGAATTTGACTCTCTTCTATTTTCCATAAACACAATTCTCACAAAATTTTAAATCAACATGCTTCAAACCTGGCAACAAATTTCTTGAGTGAAGAATATGCATCCCCTTCTCACTCATGTGCCCGAGCCTATGATGCCACAATGTCGTATCTTCTCCTCTAGGGGTTAAAGCATTAACAAAATTATAAATACCATTGCATAAATACAATGTACCAACCTTTTCTCCTTTTGTTATTACCAGGGATCCTTTAGTGCCCTTCCAAGTTTTATCTTTGAAAGTAGTTACACAGCTTTCACCGCCCAACTGCCTTGTTGAAATCAGATTTTTCTTCAGATTTGGAACATGCCTTACCTCCTTCAATAGCCATTGATTTCCATTCTATTGTTTTATGGAAACTATACCCATTCCAATGATTTTACAGGGTTTATCATCACTCAATCGAACTTGTCCAAAATCTCCTTGAACATAGTCATGAAAATGTTTCCTATCAGGTGTGGCATGGAATGAGGCCCCTGAATCTACCACCCGGACATAAATAATATTTTCTAATGAAAGAATCAAAGAATCTTGCAACACATCACCTGTTACATTCACTTCATGATTATTTTCTTGCTGTGTGTCTCCTTCTTTTCCCTACCGAGACTTGCAGTCTTTCTTCATGTGTCCTTTCTTCCTGCATTTCCAACAAACTATCACTGGTCTGGACTTGGATCTGCCTTTTCTTGACTTACTGTGATATCTAGGGCCCTTTCCTCTCTCCATTTTTCTTCCCCTAGTCTCTACAGTCAAAGCATTACTTGATGTCTCACTGGAGCTTTTCTGTCGCATTTTCTCGCTAAGGGTTGCACTGACGACATCATCAAACTTTAAAGTACTAGATCCAAAGACAGAGTTACTAATGGCCATAAATAAACCATTCCAACTTTCTGGCAATGAGCACAGAAATAACAGAGCCCTAACTTCATCATCAAAGGTTACCCCTACAAAACTTAACTGACTGGTAACTGTATTAAATTCATTTAAATGATTAGCAATAGATTCACCTTCTGACATTTTCATATTAATCAAATGCTTCATAAGAAATACCTTATTTTAGGCCAAGGGTTTTTCATATAGTTTGGCCAATGTCGACATTAAACCCTTTTTTGTCATTTCCTTTGAAATATTAAATGCTACCGACACCACTAGGCATAGTCGTATTGTTCCAAGTGCCTTTCTGTCGAGAATATCCCATTCTGTGTCTGTCATACTCGTCGGCTTCTTTGCCTTTCCGCTCAATGGTTGGTACATATCTCTCTGATACATATAATCTTCCATTTGCATCTTCCACAGCTCATAGTTTTGGCCGCTAAAATTTTCGACCCTAAACCTACCATCTTCCACCATTGCTCCCACTCGCACCAGGAACCCTTCTCTCCTGCGAGTTTATCAACCAAATAGACCTTCAGCTCTGATACCAATTGTTAGAAAATTATATATTACAGAGCAATAATACACATAAAATATTGCAGAAATATAAACACATAAAACGCATAAAATAAGAGAGACACAGATATACGTGGTTCACCCAATTTGGGCTACATCCACGGAGAAACAGCCAATCCTTCCTTTTATATTATCTAGCAAACTGAAGAGATACAACCTACAGTAGATCTGCTGTAATTCCCTCTTCTCTCTCAATCTCCTCTCGCTTCCTCACTCAGAATACACATCTACATAGACGCAATACAATTCCCTCATATATAGTGAGGGGTTGCCTTCTAGGACAAAAACCCCTAAATTAAACATAACTTCTACCATCGAATCTCTGCCTAATGAATAGCCCAGTTTGACTATGAAATTACAACATTTTACAAGGAAATTTTACATCTATTTTTAGCTTTGGGGGCGCTGCCCCTGATCCTCCCAAAGGTTGCAACTGCCCCCCCTAGACCTCACCTACAATGAATATTTTACAAGAAACATTGCCGCCCCATTGCGAACTGGGGTCCAATGCGGCAATACCTTTGAATACGAAAGATAATCAAGCTCCACACCCACAAATTCACAAGACCATCATTGATCAACATGCTTCTACCTGCATCATGTTTGTGTCTTGTTGGAAGGTAATCAATTTTCCTACCTTGAACCAATCACCTAACACATTGGAAGCCTTTGATGTACGTGATTCTTGACCATTCGATGTCCTTCCTAATCTTGTCATTACCTTGGAAGGTAAGACAATTAATGTCAAAGTAGAAATTGTTGATGCAAATATTAACTATAATCTTCTACTCAGGCAGAGTTGGACCCATGCTATGCATGTTGTAGCCTCCTCTTTATTCCATGTGCTCCGTTTTCCTCATCAATGGAAAATTGTCATGGTCAACAAATTGTCTTTATTTGCCTCCTCTTCCTCGAATGGCAATGTTCCTTATGTGAAGCATACCAGTGCTCCATATGAGAGTGTGGGGGCTGGACTTTTCAAAGATCCTGCCTTAATGGGTATTTTTCCTATCCCACCTCTGAATGTTGCCTCGGTCAACATGATCTCAGTTATGTCTGATCCTTGGGTCATTCCTCCTCCTGATCAAGTTGATTCTTGGGGTGATGTCATGCCGTTAAGCCTCACCGACATTAATTATGTGGAGATTGTTTCGGCTTCGACTTCAGTATCTATTGATCACACTACTTTGGGTACATCTCTTGGTGCGTATTCTCAATATCCTTGGCTTGGTTCTTCAGATTCTTCTGATCCCTTAATTGACAGATTTCCTATTGACGAAATTATCATGGAAATTATGTCTCTTGAGGAAGCACCTTGGAATGATACTCATCATCGTTCCTCGTTCTTACCTGGCCTGGAAGTCATGTCTACCTGTCTTGAGGAGTTCTCTTCTCATTTCCCGACCCAACCACTTCAGACACTTATCATGACCCATGAATTCTGGTCGGAAGGGAACATGGGTAATATTACCCAAACAATTCCTATTGACATTTCTATTAAGCCTGGTATTGTTGAAAACGTTCATATTGGGGTAACTTTTTCTCTTGATGAGATCAAGCTTTATACTTGTCTTTTTCAAGAGTTTTGAGATGTTTTTGCATTGTCGTATGAAGAAATGCCTGGCGTTGCCCCAAGTATAGTCGTGCACAAAATTCTGACTTATCCTAATGCAAAGCCTGTTCATGAACGACTTCGTCCTGTGCACCCTAGAAAAGTGGTCGCCATCAAAGGAGAGGTTGAAAAAATTCTTAAAGATGGATTTATTTATCCCATTCCTCTAACAGATTGGGTGTCCAAAATTGTACCGATGACTAAGAAACAAGGCACCATTTGGGTCTGTTTCGATTACCATGATATTAATCGTGTATGTCCTAAGGACAATTATCCCACTCCTTTTATAGACTAGATTATAGATGAATGTGCTAGGAGTGAGATTTTCTCCTTTATGGACAGGTTTTTTGGTTATAACCAGATAAACATTACACCCATTGATCAACACAAGACCACCTTTATCTGCCTGTGGGGAACTTTTGATTATAAAAATCTCCCTTTTGGCCTTAAGAATGCTAGGGCCACTTTCTAACGAGCGATGTCTTATGATTTTCATGACATTAAAAACATCATTCAGCCTTATTTGGATTATCTTCCTGCTCATTCACGTAAGTGCCATGACCATCCCAATCACCTTTGGAAAATCTTTCTTCGTTGTAGACACTATAACATTCGGATTAACCTGCATAAGTGTGTATGTTGCGTTGAGTCTGAACGACTTCTCGGTTTTATTATTTCGTAGGATGGTATTCATCTTGATCCTCTCAAAGTTGAGGTTATTGTTAATCTATCCCCTCCCTCTTCATTGCATCAATTATAGAGTCTACAAGAGAAAACGAATTTCCTTCTTCGCTTTGTGCCTAACTATGCTAAGCTAGCTTCAGGGTTCACCTGATTGCTTAAGCAAGGAACTCCATTTCGTTAGGATGAGAC
Organism: Pinus taeda; assembly: GCA_000404065.3. Lineage (NCBI taxonomy): Eukaryota > Viridiplantae > Streptophyta > Pinopsida > Pinales > Pinaceae > Pinus > Pinus taeda. Next base: position 114,857 of record APFE030794278.1, on the reverse strand, counting down.
TGCACAAAATTATTTTGATGAGTTGAAAGCTATCATCATTAATGCCCCTTTATTGCACCCTCCGAACTATCATCGGGATTATTTCTTCTATCTAGCTGCAGCTTCTAGCACTATTTCTATGGTACTCGTGCAAGATGATGACGAAGGTCATGAACATGTCATTTATTACCTTAGCCGCAATCTCCTCGATACTGAGACCTGTTATGCTCATGTCGAGAAATTGGCTTTAGCTGTTGTTTAGGTTGTTCAACGCTTTCAGCATTACATCCTCCACACTACAACTGTGATTTCTGATTGCAAACCCATGACTTATATTATGACCTTTCAGCTGCTTGGGGGCAGATGTTCCAAGTGGATTGTCATCCTCTAGGAATTTGATTTGGTGTTCACTACTTCCAAATCGAAGAAATAACTTGTATTTGGCGAGTTGATTTTCTCTTTTCCTCTACTTCTCTCGCTACTAGTGCTGATGAGTAGCTACCCGATGAGACTCTCTTTCTACTTAGCACTCTCGATCCTTGTTACGGTGATATCATCATGTATCTCCAAACTTCTACCTTCTAGTTTGCTTTGTCCAAGGATGATCGCTGACACATTCAGCAGCAATCCCGACCTTACTGCATCATTGGGGATACTTTGTACCGCGTTGGTGTTGATTCAATTCTTCGTCGATGTTTAACTCTTGATGAGGCTGAAAGAGTATTAAATAATTACCATTTCGGCACATGTGGTGGTCATTTGTCTAGGTATGCCACTACTCAAAACATCCTCTGCGCTGGCTATTTCTGGCCCTCAATTTTTAAATATTGCATTCTTTCTGCCTGTAAATGCTATAAGTGTTAGATTTACTAGTGGAAAATGTGTGCCCCACCCGCTCTCCTTCACCCCGTTATTACCGTTGGTCCCTTTTCCAAATGGGGCATTGATTTTCTGACATGTAACCCTCATTTGACTGGGGGCGTGGTTATATTATTGTTGTCATGGATTACTTCACCAAATGGGCCAAAGCGATGCCTACATATTCAACTGAAGGTAAAATAGCTATACAATTTCTCTTCAATCATGTTATTTCCAGGTTTAGAGTGCCTCAAGCCATTGTCACTGACCATGGCTCCCATTTTCGCGATTATATGATGGCTGAGATGACTTCTAAATTGGGCTTGTGTCACGACAGCTCAACTTTGTATTACCCTCAGGCCAACAACTAAGTTGAAGCAGTAAACAAAGTTTTAGTTACTATGCTTCAACACACCATTAGATGCACAAATCCAATTGGCATCTTGTTGGAGGGGTAAATCCCCTCTATGGATAGAGGCGATCCCTACTAGCCTAGAACGGGTCTAGCAACAATCAAACAATGCTACCACGCAAGTTCCTAATTGAAAATAAAAGGTAGGTGATGAAGACCTACTTGGATTCCAACGCTTTTGTTCATAGAAGAGACGTCGCCCATGCTCCTTTGCCTTGGTCGGTCACAGTCCTCCACTATCCTCGTGAATGGACACTTGCACACAAAGGGAACAACACAAACACAAGCGTGAAATCTAATAAATGCAATTATACATCAGTCAGGAAGGATATAACTCAACATTAACCATTACAAAGACAATGAGAGTGGAACCATAATGATAGTCATCTATTATTAATAATCAACAAAGGAGAATACAACCAACATCCTGACGTCAAGTCCTCCTTTGGCTGGGTGCTTAGCTACACAATTCTTGCAAAGCTTGAAGGGATGAGGGACAAGCCTCTCTCTCTTTGGTGACAAGATCTTCTCACTTAGGTTAAGCCTTATGGACACAAAGAAGGCTCTTGAAACTCTAATCTCTTGACATCTTCCTTTCAGCACCAGTATTATTACCACTACCACTAGCTTGCTCAAGGCATAGAGACAAGCTTTTATAGATGAGAGAGGAAGGGATAAGATCAATCACAACAATCATGGATTTGGCTTCATCACTTGGAAACTTCCATGGAAGGGTGGAAAACTACTTCCCATTCAAGGAGATTCGAAGCCAAACCATCCTCACTTAACATAGATTCAGTTGGTGAATGAGTTGGAGAGAACTTTTGGAGGTTGATTGGTTAAAAACTTTGCCCAAATAGGTTGGCGTGATTGCGACTCTGGGACAGAGCGCTAATAGCGCGCCCCTTTTAGAGGATTTTCCCCATTGGCGCGGGAAGAACACAGTGGCCCTGCGCTAATGTAAAAAGGGATATTTTTATGGGCAAGCTGCAGGAGATGCCTTCAGGGCATGTGAAGCTCATGTTCATAGGGGAATGATGCAAGTGGTTTCAAGTCTTGTCACTTCTCACAAGTCCCGAAATGCGTCCTCCAAGGTGCAGGAGAGGGGTAACAGGGACGGTGACAAATGGTGACAAATTATTGTGTAACAGATGCCCCCTAAAGCATGAGGCCCGAGAAAGAGAGGGGTGAAATTCTTTACAAGAACATGTGTGACTGAAAACACGGCCGCCGGAGAACCTGCGTAAAGAAGTATAACTGATATCTTAAGTACATGATATATGTGGTATGGGCGCAGCCATCCATAACAGAGTATACAAAGACGGGATCCTAGGTATGGACGCAGCCATCCGATGAGGATCTATAAATGGACTCAGGCATGGTCGCAGCCATCCAAGAAATGAGTCATGTAGCGATTACAATAATCCACAAAATGAAACCCGGATCTCAATATGCACAATCCGGGGTCTTGCGCTCCAACTCGACCCGAACACAGTACAAGTTCAAGCATGTGAATATAGGAGTCGAAGTCGAACATGCATGAACATCGTCTGATTACCAGTCAATGATGAAAACTGTTAACAGACGCGAGAGGTACCACCAATAATAACGATGGTCCTCAAGGTACTATAGGTACAATCCACGACGTGTGAATTAATGAGCCGGTGTCGAACACCCATAGAATTATCCGGTCGAAGGCCAATGATGAAAACCTCACGTCGAACACGAAGAACCTACCATTGAGGCATGCAGGCTCCAAGGTACCTGAAGGGAGTCTCTAGGTCATCTTCCTGGATAATGAGCTGAAGTCGACAGGAAGTGATCTTGATTGAAGGTGGGCCATAATGTTTCCCACATCATCGACATGAGATAGAGAGGGATAACATGTTTTGTGTGAGGTATTAGAGGGAGGTCGAGTATTCTGCAGAGGTCAACTTCTCTTGAACATATCGACGACACAACAATGGATTTGGCAGTATTTGATGTCAAATGATTAGGGGTCATGACGACAAGGAAATGAGCAGATGAATGGTCAAATAGGATATCCCAAACCCATGGAGGCAAGTTTGAAACAAGATGAGATGTCCTCACCCAGACACGAATGTAGACAAGTGCCATGTTCAAGAGCGACATACTGCCGACGACGATGATTACGGTTCCTTTATTCCCCCACCATTTCTGGTGAGTACCCCGGTTATTTTTTGGATGGAAAGCTTGACGGGGATAGCATATGCTTGAGAGGTGTCATCACGACGAAACCCGATGTCATTAATGCTTTAACGAGTCTGACAAAGGAAAAACTCGGCGTCTTTTCATGTTTAGAGAGTTTGAAAAGACAGCAAAAAGAAAACTCCAAGGGTGTCCTTTTTCGTAAAGTTGTGTCTCTCGAGCCCGAAAAAGTATAAAGCTATGCTCGAAAGAACCGCCCGGCCATTACGACTGAGGAGTACTTTTCGTGAGTAGTGACGCCAACCCAAAAAAGTAAAAAAGCGATCGATATCACGTCGTTTCGTCACCATTAACGAACCTGAAACGACAAAGGCCCGATGATCTTTTCATTTTTTATACGGTCAGAAAAGAGTTTAAAGACAACCGCCTCTTTTTACCTTGAACGAGTCAAGAGGAACAACTCGGCAATCTTTTCATGTTTAGCGAGTCAGAAAAGAGCTGAAAGATGACTCCATAGTGACTTTTTCGTGTATTTACTGAGTCCGAAAAAGTATAAAATACAACTCGTTTCACCATTGAAATTGCGTAAAAGACCTGTCGCTGCACAAGAAGCAAGCGTAAAAACCATTCTCGACCAAAAATATATTAAAATATTCAAAAATAACCTTTTTAAACCCAAAAATAAGTCAAAAAGTCTATAAATATGGTGAAATTGTAAAAAATAAAATTACTTTTACTTTTTACCTCTTGAATAGTAGTAGTGGTCTATTTGGGGAGAGAACTTCAGGTGGTGATTACAGCCAATCCATGCAACCATTCGAGATTCCGTCGACTCCAGGTAAGAGGCGTTTTCCTTAGCTCCATTTCCATACCCTTTTTTATGCATTTGGTCCTTGATTGAGCCTCTGCAAGGAGGAATTCAAAATTTAGGGCTTCACCCCATTAGCGTGGGTATCCGGCACGGACCCGCGCTAATGGGGTGATTTTCCTAAAGGGGTCGCGCTATTAGCGCGTCTGTTTTAGAAACAGCCGCGCTAACCGCGCGACCCAATTTTTTAGATGGAAATCCCATTGCATTTTGAATTTTTCCTGGTTTATAAATTTACCAAGGTTTTAATAACGATTTATTTATCCTTGTGGGTGCAGGAAACAGGCAAAAATAGTGGTGGAATGGAAAGAACGGGAACATGATGCCGTGGACGCCTTGGCCATCGAGGATGAGGGATGCATGACCGCTTTGAGGGACTGTGGCCTCAAGAAGTTCTTCCTTACATCATATATGTGATCTCAGCCTGAATTATTGCAGTTCATAATCAATGCTTGGGATGTGGATGACCAAGTATTTCGTCTACGGGGCCAAACCTTAGAGCTAGAGGTGTCTTATGTATATTTCATTACTGGGCTGTCACAGAGAGGCGCGTTTCCCATTTTGACTGGAAGTAGACCTTCCGGAGAGAAGGTAGGTGAAGTAAAGGCCTGAGTGTGTCTAGAGGCACAATTTGGGAGAAACAGTGCCAAAGTGGCTATCAATACCATCCAGGACTTGACTCTCAAGGCGATATTATTCACCATCACGCGTGCAGATGGGGTACAAACGCCCCATGAGGTGAGCAAGAATCATCTGTTACTAGTGACAGAATGCCTCAGCCCCACCATCTTTGATTGGGCTACAACGGTAACTACCAACATCAAGAGGCAGCTTACAAATTGTAAGCGTGCAGGAGTGAAACAGTTCGCGTATGGCTCAATTGTGGTGTCGTTCTTTTTGGAGTGATTACCACTTTTCCAAATCCAGGGAGCTATAGTGGTTGATCCATTTCCACGAGAGCCTAGGATGGCTCGCTGGGCAACATTGATGCCCAGAGGAGGAGGGGGCCAGGAGATGTCTTGGCGGCCCGAATTCTTCATATGGCTTCGCCGTCAGCTGATTATGGTAGAGGATTGGCCATACACGGGGACAAATTTCATGGGGGACCCAGACCTCCCACTACCAGAGGGAGAGGAATGGGACGAGGAGTTAGGTATGATCTCTTGGTTATTGATGTTTTATGTATTTTCATTTTTTTTTCTTTTTAATACATGCCTGTTCTGATGACGGTTGTATGTATATGCAGATGTTGGCCCAGAGCGACCAGCCGGCTTGTCTCCTGTAGCGCGGAGGGGCCAACCCGTAGCTGACCCTCAGGCAGGGGGTGTCGTGGGGGAAGAGATGATACAGAATCTCGAGGGACTCACCCAAGGGATTCCGGGTTACGCTAGATTGGCGGACATGCCTTTTGCATACCAGAGGCACATAGTGGGGGCGACGACTCGCGTTCATCATCTGTTGAGACGATTGGTGCGCGCGGTGACGTGCTATCATGAGCATCACCGCGATTAGTCTTCTAGGTTTGTTTTCTACATATTTTTTGAGAGACATGTGTCTCAGATGTACGGAGAACACAGACTCTATCCAGACATGTACACTTATTTTTTGAGTGCCTCGGTGCGCCACACGATATATATATATATATATGCATGTTGTTATGGTTTATTGTATTTTATGCTTCTTGTATTATGTTGATTCACATATTATGCAAATGTCTGTCCAATACATAATTAGCTAATGCATCGGTTAACGTATTAAGTCGTCTTGGAATATGTTGATAAGTAATGAAATCAAAATCTCTTTCTAATAACTTAACACGTAAATAAAACCTTAAAATGCGATGATCTCTGACGGAATAACGTCCGTTGAGCTGGTGGACTACAAGTTGAGAATCCAAGTTTACAACCAATGTGTGAATGCCGAGGTTAATTGCCTCAGCTAATAATTCAATCACAGCACTATATTCAGCCACATTGTTCTTCGTACAGCCCAGACACACCCCTTGAATATCTACTAACTCACCATGAGGATCGTAGATCACCCATGCCGCAGATGACAAGTTGCGAGTACTGCGGGAAGCACCATCAGCGAAACCAATGTAAGGTGATCTAGTCATCTGTTCAAGAAGCAAAAGACACAATAAGCGGTAATCATGCCGATATACCTACAAAACTAAACAAACACACACACACAACACACTACTGAAAGCATACATATGTACAAAAAGAGAGAGTGCCTGGACTCATGCATAAAATTTCTTGAGATAAAGCCCATTTCGGGGCCTGTACAGGGGATTACCTTCATAATCTATAAGCTCATAGGCACCTTTTTGTAAAACTCTTTTCACAATATAGGGCCCATGCCACATAGGCTCGAGTTTTCCTACTCCCAGCTTATCGTTAGCTTGATCATAGAGCAGTACTAGATCTCCCTCGATGAAAGAGCAGGGGTTAACAGCGTTATCGAAGTGAGTTTTCATTCGCTTCTTCTGAGCTTCAATAGCTAGGGAGGCTAGACGACGAGTCTCATCCAACCGTTCTAAGTAAAGAAGTCGCTCTTCTAAAGGGGTAGTATCAGGGAGTAACTCGATGGCTAACTTCAGTGAAGGAATCTCACAGTCAATGGGAAGGGTTGCCTCCAGTCCGTAAACTAACTAAAAAGGAGTGAAGCCGGTGGCGTCCTTCACGAAGGTACGGTAGGCCCACAAAGCGGAGAACAACATCAGATGCCAACTAGACTTATGCATGCCAACAGTTCTTTGAAGCATCGTGACCAGAACCTTGTTCACGGCTTCCACTTGACCGTTTGCCTGAGGATAGTACGAAGTCGAACTATCATGCCTAAGGCCTAGCTAGGTTGTTAACTCGGTCATCATGTGATTACGAAAATGTTTTCTGTGATCAGTGACGATGGAGTGTGGTACTCCAAACCGCAAAATAACATGATTAAACAAGAACTGCGCCGCGGTGTGACCGTCTTCTGACAATGTAGGCATCGCCTCGGCCCATTTCGTAAAATAATCTACAGCAACGATGATATATCCATGCCCCCCGGCCGAGCGAGGGTTACAGGTCACATAATCGATGCCCCATTTGGCAAAGGGGCCGACGGTTACAACGGGGTGCAGCGGAGCAGGGGGTGCACGCATCTTCCATTGGTAAATCTCGCACTCATGACAGGAACGGACAACAAGAATGCAATCCTTGAAAATGGAGGGCCAGAAATAGCCATCACGGAGGATTTTCTGTGCAGTGGCATATCCAGACATTTGACCACCACAAGCACCAGAGTGGCAGTCATTCAGAACTCTCTCGGCTTCTTCGAAGGTTAAGCATCGGCAAAGAACAGAATCAACACCGAAACGGTATAGGGTGTCCCCAACGATGCGATATGGTTGGGCTTGATGTAGAATCCGTCAACGAGCATCCTTAGAGGTCTTGGGATGGAAAGAGGACGTCTGCAAGTAGACAATAATGTCCCCGTACCAGGGATCGAGGGTGCTGATAAGGAAGAGAGTTTCGTCTAGAATGGAATCCTCTATCTGAGAGGAGGTAATAGAGGATGGCAAAGAACACAATAGCTCGGCGAAGACAAGTGATTTCTTAGACTTGGCAGCAGTAAATTCCAAGTCAAACTCTTGGAGGATGACTATCCACTTTGAGTATTTGCCCCCCAGAAATTGTCGTGACAGAATATAAGTCATGGGGTTGCAGTCGGAGATCACCGTCGTAGTACGCAACAAGATGTAGTGACGGAATCGTTGAACAACGCAAACAGCATTGAGGTCCAACTTCTCGACATAAGCATATCGAGTTTCCGTATCTAACAAGTTGCGACTAAGGTAGTAAATAACATGTTCGATGCCATTGTCGTCATCTTGAACTAGAACCATACCGATGGTGGTATCAGCAGCGGCCAGGTATAACGTATAATCACGATGATAATTTGGAGGCCACAACAAATGGGTGGAAACTAGAAGAGTTTTGAGACGTGCAAAAGACTCCTCAGCTATGGCATCCCATCGAAATGGGGTGTCACACTTAAGTAACCATGTGAAACCCTTTGCCATTTCGACATAGTTCGGGATAAATCGTCGTAAGAAATTAGCTTTACCCTACAGACTCTGTAGTTTCCGCAAAGAAGCAGGGGGAGGAAGATTCAAAATGGCCTCGACTTTAAGGGGATCCAAGCGGATGCCCTCTCGGGAGACGATAAACCCGAGAAGTCGGCCAGATTCGACGCAGAAGACACATTTATGCGGGTTTAGTCGGATATTGTAGTGTCGACAACGAAGAAAAATCTCGCGAAGATGTGACGGGTGGTCTGAGCGCTTAGCTGAATGAGCGGGGAGGTCATCCAGATAAGGTTGTACGATGTGCCGAGTATCGTGAAAGGCGTAAGACATCTCACGTTGGAAGGTGGCGCCAACATTCTTAAGACTAAAAGGGAGCTTTTTGTAAGCGAAAGTACCCCATGGACAGATAAAGGTCGTCTTGTGTTGATCAGCGGGTGCGATATTAATCTGATTGTAACCAGAGAAGCCATCCATAAACGAATATATTTCACTCCCCGAACACTCATCAATGAGTTGATCAATAAAAGGTGTGGGGTAGTTATCTTTTGGGCAGGCTCGATTAATGTCGCGATAGTCGACATAGACGCGAATAGCACCCTGCTTTTTATCCACAGGGACAATGTTCAAGACCCAATATGTGAGTGGGATTGGATAAATAAAACCATCTTTAAGAAGTTTTTCAACTTCCGCTTTGATAGCTGCAGCCTTACGGGGGTGCACAGGACGCAAACGCTGACGAACAGGTTTGACACCAGGATATGTAGGTATCTCGTGCACTACAATGGTTGGATCGATGTCGGGCATCTCTTCGTAGGACCATGCAAAAACTTCACTGAACTCGCAAAAAAGTGCGATATATATTTGAATCTCCTCAGGAGTGCAAGTGACTCCTATATAGATATTTTCGACAATACCTGGTTTGACAGAGATGTCGATGGGTTGGGTCTGTGTAATGTTCCCCAAATTCCCTTCAGACGATGTTTGATAGATCTGGATGGGCGTCTGAAGAGGCTATGAAGGGAGACACGAAGCAAACCGCTCGAGACAAGCCGATGTTTCCCGGAGGGTAGGGAGAAACGAGGAACGATGGTGAAGATGGGACCACGGAGGTTCCTCAAGAGACATGGTCTCTATAATGGCTTCGACGGAAGGAAATATTTCCTTTAATGGATCCGAGGAGGCGCATTCTCCAAACCAGGGGGGAAAGTCATATGAGTCAAGAGCTCCACTTGAAGCAGCGAGTTCAGCAGGAGGGGCTGATGTAGCAGCGATTTCGATGTAGTTGAGCTCGACGGGACTCAACGGCATCTCCTCACCCCATGATTCTATCTGGTCGATGGCGGGGAGGACCCAGGGATCAGAACGAACTGAAATCATACTAATAGAGGCGAGGTTGGGAGGTGGGAGGGAGAAAACACCCATGAGGGCGGGATCTTTGAAGAGCCCGGCTCCCACACTCTCAAAAGGAACGGAGGTATGTTCAACGAAAGGTACATTTCCTTCAGAAGAGGAAGCGAAGAAGGAGAGCTGGTCTACCATGACAATTTTCCCTTGGTGAGGGAAACGGATGACACGGAAGAGGGATGAAGCCACGGCATGCATGGAATACGTCCAACTCTAGCCCAAAAGGAGGTTATAGGTGAGATTCACGTCAACAACCTCGACTTCTACTTCAACGGTTTTTCCTTCTAAAGTGATTGGCAATCATTGAAGAATACCATAAGGACGAGATTCTCTCCCATCGAAAGCTTCCAAAGTCGTAGGAGACTGGCTCAGAGTCAGGGACCCGATCGCTTTCCAACAAGCAATCGACATAATGCAAGTCGATGCACCCTCATCAATAACTGTACGATGAATCGTTTTGGAATTGATGATGACTTGGATAAGAAAAGCGATCTGATGAGGTAGCCTTGGGACATGGCTCTCGAGATCAAAGGTAATCAGATCCGAATCTGTCGGGTCAATGCCACTGATGGCCGATAGCAGGGACTTCCTCTGAGGGGGGCAGCTCTGGAGAACTTCTAAGGCGGACATAGCCGAC
>APFE030794278.1:63910-90490 GCA_000404065.3 Pinus taeda | reverse complement strand
AGTCTGTACCAGAGCCATTCAAACTTTTGCAGTTGCCGAGAACACCAAATTTGAAGTTAATTCACTCAAATTCCAGGTATTTGAAAACAAATTACCAGACACCCTTTCAAATTTGAAAACGTTTAGCCTTTAAAGTGTTTTAATTAAGTAAAATTAATTGAAATTACTTTAAATTTAATGCGCATACCCAAACCCTTCTGAAACCTTCTGAGTTTCCTTCAAAACCTGTGAATAAGCCAGTATTGCCAAATTCAAATCCAAAAGAGCTGAATTATGGCTTCCCCCGTCGCCATGGATGTCATACCTGTGACGAACCCCCATTTGGACCTTGACCACCTTCCCCCGTTGGACAGGGATTTTCAAATCAAAGACACAAGTTCCTACGAAGTCCTACTCAAAATTAATTGTTTGAGTAAGGACAGATATCTAAACCACACTGTTGACATTGGCCTTTGGGACTCCAGTTTTCCCAAATACTAGTTTCCACAAGTGCATATCTTTCTTAATATTGTCCATATGTTCCATGTCTGTTACATTCCCAACCAGAGAGCTATAATGTCCCCTGACCAAAAATTATTTTTTACTATCATAGCTGAATCAATCAGTGAAATGTTACAAGTCCAACTAGGTCCAAACCTGACCCCACTCTCCATTGGGGATTTGTTAGACCAGTACACCAAATTGAGTCCATCTAGACTGGCCCAAATATTCGAAACTTTTATTGTAGAAGAGCATCACATTCCTAAAGATGCCCCTCCATATGTTTCTGCCATTTTCTTTGAAAGAGGTAAGCAAATTGTAACCATGATATCATGTATTCTGGGCTATACCACAGATGAATTTTTTGATGAGCTCATCCTAGCTTTCATGTCCATTTTCACCCCAAGAAATCCTCCTACTATTTTGCACAATTATGCCCAGTTCATAGCTAAAAGGATGCATGAGAAATTTACCAGAATGCATAATGAGAGAGTATTCAAGTACTCATCTGTATTTTATCACATGTTTTTGTATTTTTAGTCAGATGGATTTCCCTTCTCCATCCAGAAGCTCGATACTAGAGGCCAACCAAGGTCTATCATATTTTGGACACCATTATTCCACAGGTATTCATCATCATACACATACACAGACTTCAATGGTTCTTTTGTCCATCCAGTCATGACCATGCTGACAGGAAGCCCTCCACCCAGGATAAGCCAAGAAATAAAAAGAGCGCTTCAATTTTCCAAGCAAAGTAAGGTGGGAGATTAGTACCTTTACCAAAATCACACTGAAATAAGACTCTATGCTTGCCAGCTTGCCCTGTACAAACTGCCCAAATACCTCCCCATGAGGTTATTTTCTCTAGAGTATTATAGGCAAATAATGAAAATCTGATAATGTCAACTTTGTCTCCACCAAGAAAAGAACTCAGTTCAAGGTCAAAAATCAGTTAGGCCCTTTCATTTTCAATTCTAGAGAAGCAGGAGAGGAAGAAGATCAAATTCTACAACAAATGAAGTTTCAGAACAGTTCCATATGGAGGTATGACCCTCAAGGGTTTATGAATAGACTAAGACAAAAGCTCAAATTGGGACCTTACATTCATCACCTCATACCAAAAATAGAGAGATATGCCAATCAATCTGAGTGTTTGGAAAACATTCTCGTAGACAGGGATAGTACAAAGGTAGATGTTGAAAGTACCTTGTTTGATCTAGAGAGACAGCTTGATTAAAGCTGATTCTTGCATGTATTAGAGCAAGAAGGAACCATGAGTACCCCTATTGTTTTCCAGACTCCTCAGAATGAGGAAAAGAATCCCAAAATGAACAAAGAGGGAGCCTCCAGTTCAGGTATGGACACTTCAAATGTGCAGTATGAAGTCAACCAGAGCAAAAGGCCAAGGCTCAATCCTGTTCCAGAACAGGAAGACATAGAAGGGTCAGTAGAAATAACTAATACTGAGTTAGACATGAGCAAGGGCATAGCTCCATCTGGAGAAACACAGGAGCCATCTACATCATAAACGCAAATGTTAGAAAGGCATCTCAGTGTAAAAGTCTCTTCATTTAACAAACCTGCTGATAGAGATAGGGACATTAAGGACGGGTTCAAGGAAATCAAGATGAGAAATGAGAAATTGAAGGCACAATCCTATGCACAGTATCTCAAACTTACACCCACCAATCAAACTAGGTTGATGTCATCTTTTGACATCAAAGAAGGAAAGATGCAAATGTCCTTCATAAAGCCCATTGTACAACAACCAAGAGCATAAGTAGATTTCAAGAAGATTGATTTTAAGGTATTGGTAAGGGATATTCATCCCATTGACCAAATTGAATTTCACAAAAAGGCTGGAGAAATTATTTACCCCACCCTTACAGGAAAATCCATAACTTCCCATCAGTTGCAGAATTCATTGAATGATATCTCAGCCCAGTATCAGTTGGAAAAGGCCTCCTCATAGGCCAAAGACACCATAATCAAGTCTTTGGAAAACTTGCTAATTTAATTGGGAAATGATCCCAAAGACATCAAGGCCACTAAACAATTAATCAAAAGCAAGAATGATGACATTCTAGCGCTCAAAAAGCAGTTGAAGATACCTCAACTACAGCATCCCTAGACATAGGAAGTATTGGAAAGCCAAACAAGACATGAAGATTTCATGGACTTAGTCCTTAAAATAAATGATCAGTTGAGGGAGACAGAAAAGGAATTGGATAGCCTAATCCAATTAAAGAAAATTGATATTGGTACTAGCTTGGTGAATGTCATCCCAATAGTTACCACGGTTGTTCCTTCCACATTATCACCCTCATTGGCTCCCACAGCTCCAATGGCCACAACACAACTAGTTTCCACAGAATCTACATCAGCAGCAGGTCCATCAGATGAAGAAGTAGCAAAGTTGGTTAAAGCTATGGAAGAAATGTCTGTACAGACAACAAAGATGAACAATCTCAAAGAGAAAGTGGCAAGCTTGGAAACTAATTACAAGCTTTCCAAAATCATGCACAAAGAAGAAGTGCAAAAAGCTGCCAGGATGAGTGAAAGATTGAAAACCCTGGAAAAGGACTTGACATTGAAAGAACCCCTAGGGCAGGCTAAGGAAAAACTATGGGCCAATATCATTGACTCTGTCAATGATATTTGGCCATCTATTCAGGTGATTTTTGAGCAAGTAGAGTTGATAAAGCTGGCTACATAGGCCATCCAGAAAGTAAAGGAAGAATTAGGACAGATGCCAGAAGGGGCTACCAGAATTATCCAATTCCTTAACAGCAAGAATAAGTATGAGCTTCAGGAATTGGAAATAGAAAACAGAACAGAGACAATTTTGGAGGTCAGAAAGGTCCTCACCAAGAGAAACTTAATGCAAAACTTGGAGCACAAGTATCAGAATATGCAGATAGCCATCGACAGATTTATGGCTAAGTTCCAAATTTTGAGAGAAAAGGGATTACCCAGTCCCTTAGTGATAAATGAAAAATTCATGACATGAGAGGATTACAACAAGAAAATCAGAGAGGTAGCCAAGGATTAGGTGAATACATCATCAATCAAGGCATTGCCAACAGGCAAAGTACTCTACCAGACATTTGAAAATTTGCTTTATATCTAGCATGAGGTAAAACACTTGTTTATTAATAAGCCTACTTTTACCAAATACACAGAGGCAGATGAAATATATAGGAGGATGCTAAAAATCCAATTACCGAATGCTGAAATGTGGGAGAAATTAATTGATTTACTGTAGAAATATGCAGTAAAAAGGTTAATGTACACTAAAAGTAAAACAACATGGTAAAAGGATGAAGACAGATCAGCAAGGTCAAAGTGTATCAGATGAAAGCCTAAAGTAAATGAAGCTTCCAGCGTGAAAGATCAAACAACAAAGCAGCATAAAGGGATAAAAATCAAAGCATAAAAGCCAGTGGTACCAAAATAAAAGGGATAGCATTAAGTAGTTCAATAGTTGTCTCTATCTTCTTGCAAGAAGATATTTTTCTTTCCTAGATTAAATCTCAAATCAATTTGAGAGATTTTGTAATAAAATTTTGTATAAATACATCACAATTCGAAGTATGTAGTGTGGATTCTATTAGACATTTCTATAGACTTTTTGATCAAGAAGACCTGGAAGGTTATTGTATTAGTTGATGAGCCAGCAAGCTGGATTGATTAATAAAGATTAGACTTTTCCAAGGATCCATGTGTTGAGCGAATTTCAAACAAGTATTTTCATGTGTTATTGTCATTTTTCTTAAAGTTATTCATAATCTTATATGTGTTTCAATCTAAATGTTATAACTGGAATAATATTTCAGAACTTGTTTAAATCACACTTTGTCTTAACAGTTAATCATTTGAATGTTTCTGCTGATATTTAAATTAAATAATTCTTAATTTCTCTTTGGTTTAGATTGATTTCATGAATAATCTAGATTAAGGGATTCTTAACTACCCTTTGATTTTGATTACCCCTTCCTTCTTGATTCATTATCCAAGTCTGAGAACCCTTAATTGCTCTCTCATCCCGAGTGAAACCCTTTCACCCCTCTGTCTCAAACATCTGAAATACACTCTGCTATCTTGCCCTTGGAACATCCCCTTTAGTGAGTTAATCCAGTTTTGCTTCCTTATTAGTTGACTCCATAGCCCAATGGTCTAAAAGACATCAATTTATCCATCTGCCTAAGCAGATCCCACCACTGAATCTCAAACACAAATCAAACACCCTTTGAACAATCATAACTAGCCTAAAAACATTTCAACTAAAACAAAGTTAAATTTTAAAGAGAGAGCCCTCTCTGAGCATCAGGAAGGCTAGGTCCTAATCTCGAAAAGCGAATTGTGGTTACCTTTGGTTTTTCCTTCTTATTACCTCAAAGAATTATCAGAGTGATAACATTTATGGCGACCATATTGGGGACTTCGATCCTTAGTCTCATAAAAACTTTAAGGAAACCTTCAATCAAATCTTGAGCCCCTTAAGGTCATTACCTGAAGTAAGTTTTCAGAAATTTTCATAAAAACAATTTTAAAAACCTAAAATTCTGGCTCCTAAAAATATTCACTACATCAGGGCCAACCTAGATCCAAACCCTACAACTATGGTAGATGACCCAGACAGAATTCTAAGGAATCCAAAAAACCAAGAAACTCAAGCAAGTAGTAGCCAGCTAGATAGAGCCAATTCACTCCCTGAGAAGTTTTCAACTTTAAAAGAAGTCCCTTATGATTTGTCACTTGACCTCTCACTATTTAGAACCAAATCTGAGAATGATATCCATGAAAAAGTTTTAGACCCTGAGTTTACTCAACTCATTGAATCAAAAAGGGTTATTCATCTAGATTTGGATAAATTTGTCTTAGATGCTTTTGACAAGTTAGAAGTCGTGATCTCTACGTTGATTAGTAATATAGGTAGTGCTTATCTTTAGCAATCTGTAGAGCTAGCCGCCCTTACTATTGTTGCCTCTCAAATTTCTTCACAATCTTCACTCATTGTAAATCCACCTTCCTTTACCACAACTTCATCAATTGTATCTACCACAATTCAATCACCTAAACCACTTATTAATCAGTCATCTTCATCATCATCTAGTTCACCTCCATCAGTTTCAAACCCTTCTTCAACCACCACAACTTTACCCCCAAGTCAAACCATAATCATAGCAATGGAAAACATATATGCTCCTCTTGTTTTACCTGCCCAACTCCATCCCATGCCTACAGATCATCATAGTAATATTTTCCTGTTTGATGCTACTAGTCATTACACTGCCTAGCAGCATGTAAACAAGATGTCTGACTTTTTCGAATTGCATGAAATAGATAAGGCAGATGTCCAAATGAGATTGTTTGCCCAAACTTTAACTGGTGATGTCAAGAAATGGTTCAAAGCCTTTCCTACCAACCATATTGTAGACTTAGCAAATTTTCAAAGTTTATTCATTGATAGGTGGGAAAAAAAGAAAAACCCATTGCAAATACTTTCTGAATATGAAAATATTAGGAGAGCTCCCAACGAGTCAGTTCAGGATTATTGCACTAGGTTTAATAATATCTATAATGCAATTCCAGCCAACATTAAGCCTCCACCTGATCTAGCATTAATTAAGTTCCCTGATGGTTTCGATGTTGATATGTCATACGAGCTAAGAGAGAGAAATACTGAAACACTTGAACAAATGCAGAGTAATATTTTCAGTGTAGAGGCCAACCTGTTAGCTAAGAAAACACGAATGAGGAATGAAAAGAAAATTGTATTTAAAGAATAAGCTTCAACTTCAGAGGAAAAACCAATGGGAGAATTAACAACAACAACCCCCAATAAGAAACCAAAATTTTAGGAAGAACCCTAATACTCCAAAAAATGCTACAGTAGACCAATAGATTAGGCCCCCCTTCCAAGAAAACTATGTTGATGATTCACAAAATCAAGAAGCAGAAGATGATACCCAGATTAACTCGCTGGAAACCACAGAGGAAGACACTGTTTTTCTCACTCAAGAAGAACAGGAGTTATATATGCTTCAGCAGTTACAGTTAGAATCTAGTGAATATTTTGATTTTAAGCAAGGATATGAGTTAGTTATATATGAGGTACATAAACAATATAGCTTGAGAAGTAAGAAGAATAACGAGACTCCCATTAAAAGATCCATCCAAACCCAGACTAAGATAATAAAATAAGCTCCAGTTAACAAAGTATTGCAAATTCTCCCTACAGGAACACTTGAAACTTCAACCCCCAAAATTGTAGATATAACCTCCACTGAAACCCAAACAGAGCCAATTACTGAAAACGATCAAAATAAAATAAATCAAGGCAAAACAATAGAAACACAAACTGAAATGCCTACCACTAAGAAACAGGATAAAGACACTCAAACTGCACACATTAAGGAAGACCTGAATCAAAAAAATAAATCTCAGCTCCCTTTCAATATTAAAAATGAAATTATTAAATTAAAGATATCAGTTCCTTTGACCGAACTGGTAAAAAATGAAACTTATAGGTTACAGATAACTGAGACTTTGAACATAGATGACCAATCTGAATTGTTGTTTGGCCTTGAGCCCAATGGAATTCATCAGCAAGGGGGAGTTCCTCCTTTTTACTTCAGCTTAAACATTCATGATAAAATTTCGCATAACATTATGTTGGACTCAGGAGCATCCCACAATCTCATGCCAAAGGCAATAATGGAAAGACTGAACCTAGACATTACTAGGCCTTATAAGGAATTATTTTATTTTGACTCCGGCCAAGTTAAATGCCTTGGTTTAATCAAAGACTTATGTCTGACTCTTGTCCAGTGCCATACAAAGAGCATTCTGATGGACAATGTAGTTGCAGATGTCCCAACAAAATATGGAATGTTACTATCTCGCTCATGGGGAGAAAAATTGTAGGGATCTTTGCAGTTGGATATGTCTTATGCCACCATATCTATTTTTGGCCAACCAAGAAAATTATATAGGGAGACCTTAATGAAGTAATGGTCAATAGTGAGGAAAATCCCCAAAACTTTCCCATATACTCCATGAACTCATATATGGACTCCTTCATCTTATACAATGCAGAAACTGATAAAAAGGAAATCACAACCAAAGACCTTAAGTACAGGACAGCTGACAGTGACAACATATTCCATGAATCACTTTGGCATTTAGACTTTGATGGGTCTGTAAATAGGTTAGGGGCTAGTGCAGGAGTATGGATTCATAATATGGAAAATCACCATGATGATGGACATGCTTTCAAATTGAACTTCAAATGTACCAATAACATGGTTGAATATGAAGCCCTGATTCTAGGGTTACAATTGGTTAGGGAATTGGGAGCCAAAAGAGTTTATGTCATGGGAGACTCAGAGCTAATTATGAAACAAATCAGTGGTGAATATTCTATAAACAACCCTACGCTTGGTAGATATAGGGATACTATTTTATACTTGGTCAAGGACCTCCTAGAATCAAACTTTGTTGCCATTCCTAGAAAACAAGACATACAGGCCCACAAGCTGGCTACCTTTGCTAGTACTTGTAAATTGCCATTTCAACCAAACCAGCAATACATTGCAGAAGTCAGACATAAGCCTGTTTTACCAAACAACCTTAAGTATTGGCAAATTTTCTCCCTGGACTCTCAGATCTACAATTTCATGAACAATGAAGGAGAATTTCATAATTGCAATATAGATACTGACTGTACAATAGATAATAATATAGAAAGTAGCTTAGATGTAAATACTTTTGATGTACATGAACCAATTAAATTTACTAACAAAGAAATATATAGTTTATAGAATGTAGAGATAGATGAAATAATGGATGATGATCCAGAGATTCTTAATTTGAAAAATAACTTTTTACCTAAAGGATTAGTACCTTTAGAGGATTTGTTTGACTCTAATGATGTAGCTAAGAAACCCAAGATGGAACCTCTAAGCGCTGACATAGAAGAGGTTAATATAGGAACTGAGGATCAACCAAAACTCATCAAGATATCTAAAGCCTTACCCCTAGAGGAAAAGGTCAAATATATAAATCTGTTTAAAGAGTTCTAGGATGTATTTTCCTAGAGTTATGAAGACGTAAAATCTTATGACACCAGCATAATCCAACACAAAATACCTCTAAAAGAAAATCATAAACCTTTTAAACAGAAACTTAGAAGGATAAACCCAATTCTTATGCCATCCATATAAAAAGAGGTTAAAAGAATGTTTGATGCCCAAATAATAGCACCCATTAGATACTCAGATTAGATTTCAAACTTAGTTACAACTAGGAAAAAGACAAGTAAAATTAGACTTTGTGTAGATTTTAGAAACTTAAACAAGGTCTCTTTAAAGGACAACTAACCCTTACCAAAAATGGACCATATATTGCAAAGGGTAGTGGGCTCATCTAGGATTTCATTGTTAGATGGATTCTCTGGGTATAACCAGATATTAGTCCAACCTGAGGACCAAGCCAAAACTGCTTTTACTACTTCGTGGGGTACCTTCATGTATTTGAAAATTCTCTTTGGATTAATGAATGTAGGTGCCACATTTCAAAGAGCTATGGATATAGCTTTTGCCAAGGAAATCCATGATTTATTAGTAGTATACCATGATGACATCACAGTCTTCTCTAAATCTGACAATGAAAACTTAGACCACCTCAAAAGAGTATTTATCAAATGCAGGAAATTTGGGATTTCTTTAAATCCTAAAAAGACACTTTTTGGTCTAGAAGAGAGAAATATGTTAGGACACATCATATCTAAAGATGGGATTAGGATAGACCCTACTAGAATAGAAGCCATTTTGACCATTTCCCATCCCCGAAACATAAACGAGCTACAATCATTTCTAGGTAAGATTAATTTTCTTAGGAGATTCATCTCAAATCTAGCAGAATTAATTAGGGATTTAAATAACATGCTAAGAAAGGACTCATCAATCAAATGGACATTGGAAGCCAAACAATCCTTTGAAGCTATCAAGGAAGCTTTAACCAAGACTCCAGTCCTAATTAGTCCTGACTTTAGCAAAGATTTTATTAGTTTTTCTTTTGCTTCAGAACAGACCATTGCAGTTGTCTTGCTGGCAAAGAACAATCAAGGATATGAACAACCAATAGCATTCTTTAGTAAATCTTTAAGAGATTCCACACTCAAATATAGTATCATGGAAAAACAGGCATTAGCTTTGGTTAAGGCTATCAAAGATTTCAGAGTATACATTCTGTACTCTCACATTATTGCTTATGTTCCAAACTCTGTAGTTAAGGACATTTTGACTCAAAATGGGCCTGAAGGAAAAAGAGGCAAATGGATTGCCACAATATTAGAATATGACATAGAGATAAAACCCATTGAGATTATCAAAGGACAAGGATTAGCCAAACTCATGGCTGAATCGAACTATCAGGCCCTTCATATCAACTTCATTAGTGCCCTTGATGATCAGGAGGAGATGGTGACTCCACAGATCAATGAACCTTTTACTGATTCACCATGGTATGTAGATATTACATTTGTATTACTAAATTTACAAGCTCCTCCTGAATTGACAAGTACTAAAGCTAGATTCTTAAAAATGAAATCATTAAGATATTTTGTTATAGATAATGCATTGTTTTGGAAGGACAATAGTGGTATTCTCTTAACATGTTTATTAAAAGATGAAGCTGACAAGATTTTACAAGAGTTTCATGCAGGGGACCATGGAGGACACTTGTGCTGGAAGAGTATTGTTGACAATATTCTGAGGGTTGATTTCTACTGACCTATTTTGTTTGTAGATCTTAAAAAACATGTGACATCCTGTCATAGATGCCAAATTTTTGAGGGAAAGAGGAAACTTTTGCCCTTGCCTCTTAAACCAATTTCTACTGAGATTCCATTTCAAAAATGGGGGTTAGACTTCATTGGAGAAATACACCCCCCATCCTCAACTCAGCACAAATGGATTCTAACAGCCACAGACTATTTTACCAAATGGATAGAGGCCATACCTTCTAGGCAAACCACAGACACTGTCATAATCACCTTCCTAGAGAGTAATATCCTTTTCAGATTTGGATGTCCCCAGAAGCTCATTATTGATAATGCAGTAGCCTTTAAATCCAAAAGAATGATAGATTTTCGTAACAAATACCATATCAGCCTTGGCCATTCCACAGCCTATTACCCTCAAGGTAATCGACTAGTAGAGTCATCCAACAAAAGCCTGGTCAATATTATCAAAAAGTTACTGGAGGATAATAAAAAGACATGGAACAAGAAGTTATTTAATGCCTTATGGGCAGATAGACTGACTACTAATAAGTCCATTGGAACATCACCCTATCAGCTGGTTTATGGGATGGATGCAGTTTTCCCATCATCCCTGTGAGTGCCAGTCATGAAGATCCTTCAAGAATTACAAGTGGAACCAAATTACATTCAAAGAAGAATAAACCAAACTATACACCTACAGTAGACCAAGGAAGAAGTATATGTAAAATCACAGGTAATCCAGGAAAAAATCAAGAAAGTTTTTGATAAAAAGATTAAAGCAGATGATTTTCACATAGGAGATAAAGTCCTTAAGTGGGATTCAAGGAGATAAGATAAAGGAAAGCATGGAAAATTTGATTTTCTATGGCAGGGGCCTTATGTCATTTTTGGCTATAGAGACAACAATGTCTTTTCATTAAGAAACATAGATGGATCATATCTACCAAGAGGACCTGTTAATCGTAGGATGTTGAAGCACTACTTTTCCATTGACTTACAATAGTTCACTTTACTTGCCATCATTCTACATAACATTGCAGAGTGTAGATTGGATTGGGTGGTAATCATTTTTAGTTGAAGCTCGGAGAGAAGGCCCTAAGCTTTGAAAGATTTACTATTATAAGTATCAATTATGCAGATTCACATAAGGAAACTTTGCAAGGTAACTTCAACCATAATTCAAAGGCTACTGATCTTTAGAGTTCTTGACATTTCACTATAAAATTCCATCCCCATGTGGAGCCACTGTTAGAGTCCTATAGTGATAGGATTCATAATTTTGAATTGGCTAAGGTTAAGCCTTGTAATATTGTACATACCTTTGCTTTCTGTAAATGTCTTCCATATTAAAAATTTAAGAAATGTAAAGAGGGTGTGTCCTAAAAGAAATATGAAAGGACAAAAAGAATAAGAAAAGATCAAAAAATGAAAATATATGAACCCCAAAAACAAAAACAGATAATGAAAGTGTGCAAGTCTAAATGCCACTACTATTTTACTGCTTTACTGTCTTAAATAATGGTTGTGTGCATCTTGTCATACATGCCACAACCCATGGTAGTCAAACTGCTTAATCTTCACTATTTCATGCTTTGAATTTTATGTTTATAGTTAGAGAATAAAATCTGGCCAAACAGCTTAATCTTGGCAGATCATTAGATAGGTGGAGAAAATAAAAGGAGCTCATCAGTTTAATCTGAGCCATTGGAAGATATTAGGTTAGAAGTAGATAGTTTACTTTTAAAAAGGAAAATGAATGATAATGGTTTGCTAGCCTAAATGCACCCAAATAAATGAAGAAAAAATGTTAGGGTAAGTAATGGGTAAGTAGAAGAAAAGTCGCCGAAGTATAAATTTGATTGGATAAAAGCACATTTATCATGCTTAATCATGTCTTTCAATGTCCATCATCAGTTAAGAAAGCAAAAACAATGGTTTACAACTTGATTTAATTAACTCACCCTCATTCATTTCATCCTTTTACTTACTAATTTCCCCAAGTTCTAGTACATAAATCCTTCAAGTCATAAAGGCTCAGAGCATTTCTCTAACTTTTGGTGGGACCGAACCCTCGACTTAATGACTTATGGACATCAAGTGATAGAATTCCCTTCATAAAATTCATTTCCCTTCATTACCCTAATAAAACCCCTTTTCCTAAGGTTAAACTCCATTTTCCTATGAAAAGTAAACAACCCCAAGTTAAAATTCCATTTCATTCAAAATACCCACAAAAAGATTGTATTCTAAGTATAAAGTGTATGTGAATAAAATGCACAAATATTACATTATGCTTAGTGGTATGTTCACTCCGCTTATTTCATTTCATATTAATTTTTTAACATAATAAAATAGCTCCCTATATACCTTTTCCCATATATAAATAAATACCTTATGTAATATCTCAACCCTTAATTTAACTATAAACTATGCTTTTATCCCATATCCCCAACAAAACCCTCTTAACTCACCAATTTTTGGTAAAGTTAAGATAATCCTGTCATTAAAACCTGCCGAATCATTTAATCCCATGATTAAATCCTAAATAATCCCAAACTTCCAAGGATTAAAGCCCCCCTTGAAACCTTTTCCCATTTCATCCATGCACATTTGTCACCCGATTGTCGTCCGATCGTCGGCACCCAAATCCAACGGTCCATAGCCATATCGGGTTCACCCGATTTCCAACCTTTACCCGTCTGATAAAGTGGTTTTTCCCTGTCCCCCATCTGCTACGTGTCAAGCACTAACATAGATCAGGTGATCCCTCCAAGATACGGCCTCCTCCATAAAAGAAGTGTGATGGCTTGGGAAACCACCTCCTCACCCAACCCGAAAAACCACCCACTATTCATTTGTAATTTACCCGCCAAAAAGTGATCATTGTTCAATAAAAAGGTTGAGAAGCCCTATTTCGCCTTTTTCACTCATTTTCTTTGTGAACCTCTGCAAACCATTATGACACCTGCAAACACTAAAATCACCAATTGACCTCAAATTTCACTCCTGGAGAAGTTACAGAGACCCCAGTCAACCTCTCAGTCTGTACCAGAGCCATTCAAACCTCTGCAGTTGCCGAGAACACCAAATTTGAAGATAATTCACTCAAATTTCAGGTATTTGAAAACAAATTACCAGGCACCCTTTCAAATTTGAAAGCGTTCAACCTTTAAAGTGTTTTAATTAAGTAAAATTAATTGAAATTACTTTAAATTTAATGTGCATACCCAAACCCTTCTAAACCTTCTTAGTTTCCTTCAAAACCTCTGAATAAGCCAATATTTCCAAATTCAAATCCACAAGAACTGAATTATAGCTTCCCACGTCACCATGAATGTCAGACCTGTGACAACCCCCCATTTGGACCTTGACCACCTTCCCCTGGTGGACAAGGATTTCCAAATCAAAGACACAAGGGCCTATGAAGCCTTGCTCAAAATTCATTATTTGAGTAAGGACAGATATCTAAACCACACTAATGAAATTGGCCTTCGGGACTCCAATTTGCCCAAATACCAGTTTCCACAAGCACATATCTTTCCTGAGATTTTCCATATGTCCCATGCATGTTAGATTCCCAGCGAGAGAGCTATAATGTCCCCTAACCAAAAATTCTTGTTTACTATCACAGCTAAATCAAGCAATGAAATGTTGCAAGTCCAACCAGGTCCAAACTTGACCCCACTCTCCATTGGGGATTTGTTAGACCAGTACACCAAATTGAGTCCATCTAGACTGGCCCAAATATTCCAAACTTTCATTGTAGAAGAGCAGCGCATTCCTAAAGATGCCCCTCCATATGTTTCTGCCATTTTCTCTTAAAGAGGCAAGCAAATTGTAACCATGATATCATGTATTCTGGGCTATACCATAGATGAATTTGTTGATGATCTCATCCTAGACTTCATGTCCATTTTCACCCCAAGAAAGCCTCATGCTACTTTGTAAAATTATGCCCAGTTCATAGCTGAAAGGATGCACGATCAATTTACAAGAATACACAATGAGAGAGTATTCAAGTACTCATCTGTACTTTATCACATGTTTTTGTATTTTCAGTCGGATAGATTTCCCTTCTCCATCCAGAAGCTCGATACTAAAGGCCAGCCAAGGCATATCATATTTTAGACACCATTATTCCACAGGTATTCATCACCATACACCTACACAGACTTCATTGATTTTTTTGCCCATCCAGTCATGACCACGCCGAAAGGAAGCCCTCCACCCAGGACAAGGCAAGAAATCAGAAGAGTGCTCCAACTGTCCAAGTAAAATAAGGTGGGAGATTAGTACCTGTCAGGCCAGGAGTAACTCCAGAAAAACTGATTCATTTATTCCATTAGGTAGCTATCTATTATATACATGAATGTGATCGTTCAGTTCATCTTCTTGATGACTGTTCACATTCAAATTCTCCCAATCGCTGAGGATTAGGTGTCAACAGTACCTTTACCAAAATCACACTAAAATAAGGACTTATGGTTGCCAGCTTGGCCTGTACAAAATGCCCAAATACCTCCCCATGAGGTTATTTTCTCTAGAGTATTATAGGCAGATAATGAACTCTGATAATGTCAACTTTGTCTCAGCCAAGAAAAGAACTCATTTCAGGTCAAAATTCAGTTAGGCCCTTTCATTTGCAATTCTAGAGATGCAGGAGAGGAAGCAGATCAAATTCTGCAACAAATGAATTTTCAGAACAGTTTCATATGGAGGTATGACCCTCAAAGGTTTATGACCAAACTAAGACAAAAGGTCAAATTGTGACCTTACATTCATCAGCCCATACAATAAATAGAGAGATATGCCAATCAATCTAAGTGGTTGGAAAACACTCTCATAGACTGGGATAGTACAAAGGTAGATGTTGAAAATACCTTGTTTGATCTAGAGAGACAACTTGTTGAAAGTTGATTCCTGCAGGTACCAAAGCAAGAAGGAACCATGAGTACCCCTGTTGTTTTCCAGACTCCTCAGAATGAGGAAAATAATCCCAAAAGGAACAGAGAGGGAGCCTCCAGTTCAGGTATGGACACTTCAAATGTGCAGTATGAAGCCAGCCAAAGCAAAAGGCCAAGGCTCAATCCTGTTTCAGAACAGGTTGACACAGAAGGGTCAGTAGAAATAACTAATACTGAGTTAGACATGAGCAAGGGCACAGCTCCATCTGGAGAAACATGGGAGCCATCTGCATCACAAACTCAAATGTTAGAAAGGAAGCTTAGTGTAGAAGTCTCCTCATTTAACAAACCTGTTGATAGAGATAGCGACATTAAGGACAGGTTCAAGGAAATCAAAATGAGAAATGAGAAATTTAATGCACAATCCTATGCATAGTATCTCAAAATTACACCCACCAATCAAACTAGGTTGATCTCATCTTTTGACATCAAGGAAGAAAAGTTGCAAATGTCCTTCATAAATCCAATTGTACAACAACCAAGAACATGAGAAGATTTCAAGAAGATTGATTTTGAGGTATTGGCAAGGGATATTTATCTCATTGACCAAATTGAATTTCACAGACAGGCTGGAGAAATAATTTACTCCACCCTTATAGGAAAAGCCATAGCTGCCCATCAGTTGCAAAATTCATTGAATAATATCTCAGCCCGGTATTAGTTGGAAAAGGCCTCCTCACAGGCCAAAGACACCATAATCAAGTCTTTGAAAGACTTGGTAATTGAGTTGGGACATGATCTTAAAGACATCAAGGCCACTGAACAATTAATAAAAAGGATGAATGATGACATTGGAGCACTCAAAAAGTAGTTGAAGATACCTCAATTACAGCATCCCCAGACACAGGAAGTATTGGAAAGCCGAGTTGATGGACTTAGTCCTTAAACTAAATGATCAATTGAGGGAGACAGAAAAGGAATTGGATAGCCTAATTCAATTAAAGCAAATTGATATTAGCACTAACCCGGTGAATGTCATCCCAACAGTTACCACGGTTGTTCTTTCCACATTAGCAGCCTCATTGGCTCCCACAGCTCCAATGGCCACAACACAACCAGTTTCCATAGAATCTACATTAGCAACAGGTCCATTAAGTGAAGAAGCAGCAAAGTTGGTTAAAGCTATGGAAGAAATGTCCATACAGACAATAGAGTAAGCTCAAAGAGAAAGTGACAAGCTTGGAAACTGATTACAAGCTTGCCAAAATCATGCACAAAGAAGTGAAAAAAGCTGCTAGTATGAGTGAAAGATTAAAAACCCTAGAAAAGGAATTGACACTAAAAAACCCCTAGGGCAGGCTAAGGAACAACTATGGGCCAATATCATTGACTCTGTCAATGATATTTGGCCATCTATTCAGGTGTTTTTTGAGCAAGTAGAGTTGATAAAGTTGGCTACAGAGACCATCCAGAAAGTAAAGGAAGAATTAGGATAGATGCCAGAAGAGGCTACCAGAATTATCCAATTCCTTAACAGCAAGAATAAGTATGAGCTTCAAGAATTCGAAATAGAAGACAGAACAGAGACAATTTTGGGGGTCAAAAAGGTCCTCTCCAAGAGAAAATTATTGCAAAACTTGCAGGACAAGTGTCAAAATATGCAAATTGCCATCGACAAATTTATGGCTAAGTTCCAAATTTTGAGAGAAAAGGGATTACCCAGTCCCTTAGTGATAAATGACAAACTCATGACACAGGAGGATTACAACAAGAATCGGAGAGGTAGCTAGGGATCAGGTGAATACATCATCAATCAAGGCATTTCCAATAGGCAAAGTACTCTACCGGACATTTGAAAATTTGTTTTACCTCTGGCATGAAGTAAAACACTTGTTTATCAATAAGCCTAATTTTTCCAAATACACAAAGGCAGATGAAATATATAGGAGGATGCTAAAAATCCAATTACCTGATAATGAAACATGGGAGAAATTAACTAATTTATTGTAGAAATATGCAGTGAAAAGGTTAATGTACAGTAAAAGTAAAACAACATGGTAAAAAAGGATGAAGACAAATCAGCAAGGTCAAAGTGTATCAGATGAAAGCCTAAAGTAAATGAAGCTTCCAGCGTGAAAGATCAAACAACAAAGCAGCATAAAGGACTAAAAATCAAAACATAAAAGCCAACAATAACAAAATAAAAGGGATAGCATGAAGCAGTTCAATAGTTGTCTCTATCTTCCTGCAAGAAGATATTTTTCTTTCCTAGATTAAATCTCAAATCAGTTTGAGATATTTTGTAATAAACTTTTGTATAAATACTTCACAATTCAAAGTATGTAGTGTGGTATCTATTAGACATTTCTATAGACTTTTTGATCAAGAAGACCCAAAAGGTTATTGTATCAGTTGATGAGCCAGCAAGCTGGACTGATTAATAAAAATCTGACTTTTCCAAGGATTCATGTGTTGAGCGAATTTCAGACAAGTATTTTCATTTGTTATTGTCATTTTTCTTAAAGTTATTCATAATCTTATATGTGTTTCAATCTAAATGTTATAACTGGAATAATATTTCATAACTTGTTTAAATCACACTCTGTCTTAACATTTAAGCATTTGAATGTTTTCTTCTAATATTTAAATTAATGAATTCTTAACTGCTCTTTGGTTTAGATTGATTTCATGAATAATCTAGGTTAAAGGATTCTTAACTGCCCTTTGATTTCGATTACCTATTCCTTCCTCATTCATTATCTGGGTCTGATAACCCTTAACTGCTCTCTCACCCCGAGTGAAACCCTTTCACCCCTTTGTCTCAAACATCTGAAATACACTCTACTATCTTTCCCTTGGAACATCCCCTTTAGTGAGTTAATCTAGTTTTTCTTCCTTATTAGTTGAATCCATAGTCTAATGGTCTAAAAAACATCAATTTATCCATCTGTCTAAGAAGATCCCACCACCCAATCTCAAACACAAATCAAACACCCTTTGAACAATCATAGCTAGCCTAAAAACATTTTAACTAAAACAAAGTTAAATTTTAAAGAGAGAGCCCTCTCAGAGCATCAGGAAGACTAGGTCCTGATCTCCAAAAGTGGATTGTGGTTACCTTTGGTTTTTCCATCTTATTACTTCAAAGGAATTATCAGAGTGATAACAGAATCAAAGGTGGGCTAAAGAAAAGTCATTCAAGATCACCCTTATGAAGACACCTTTCATGGAAGCAAGAGAAAATGGAGGAGACTTAAAAGAATACTAGGGTTTGAAGGAAACTCTAGGCTATTTGGGTATTAGGGTATGATGAATATTGTGAGGTTAGGATTTGGGAGAAACCCTGGTTTATGTCAAAGATTTGAGATATGATAGCATGATAAATATGTTATAGCACTTATGATAGATATGATGAGATAGTATTAATTAGGCTTGGTTGTTGGCAACATTGTTATATGGTTGATGGACAATCATGACTCTTGAAGGCTAGTTCAAAAGGGAGTTGATCTCCTATCATTAAAAGATAAGTACTTTTCGATTTATGTTACTTCTTTATGTATTTACGTTTGTTTAGATTTATTGATTTGATCATTGACTACACTTCATGCATGTATATGTGAGTATATAGATACTTCTAACCTGCTGATGAGATGTGATAAGTGGATCCTTCTTGAGGATCATTTGAGATGCAAGAAAAGATGGCTAGTACAGGAAGAGAAGAGATACAATTTCCCATGACAAAGAAGTCGACAAAGTGCTCCCACTTCCAATGTCAAATAAGAAGGTACACATGTATCTGAATACTACAAGGTATGTATGGTGTATTGTTTCAAATGTAATATTGGATGGAAAGGGAGGCCCTAAGGTATGATGAGGATATCTCTTCACAAATGGCTCATGCATGTGTATGAAAATAAGTTTGATTCATGGTACTTATGATGAGATGGTGCACTTGGTATTGGACAAGTATCTTACCTTCTAGTCATGGTGAAGCTACATTGATTTTTGATACAGTGGTATACTTGACATTTGGCACACATCCTTCAGTATAGACATAATGTATTTCACATAGAAGGCTAGCTCATTGATTCTTATATATGGTAGCTTAATACTATTTACAATGCATAAGATAAGCATGACAACCTTGATGATAGAAATGTAACAATAAGATTGATATTCAGGATCTTCTTGTTGACCTTGGTTAGCTAGGTAATTATGACATGTGGTAAAATTTGATGCCCTGACTTGATGATTAATGATAAAGAAGTGATGTAGTGACTATGATCCTTAAAATATGATAATACACCTATCAGCTGCACTAATCATATGACTCTAACTCTTGATGAAATTTTGATGTCATGATGTAGTTGATATTAACATGTTATGACCATGATAGATATATGTTTTATAACCTGTTATAGTTTGATTTTATGATATAATAGTTTTTTTGATGCATGATAGCATTATGATAGACAGGTTGATGTTTTGAATGATGATGACTGAAGTGACTGCTCATTAAGAGAGAGTATTTCTAGATAAGATCCCTACACCTATTATCATTTGTATTAAATGTATAGAAGATTCATTATTGTTGACGTAATATTTTTGGACATGAATATAAAAATATATGATGTTGTTAGTCTACAACAATTTATGGTCTGAGGGGAGAAGGTTTCTCCTAGTTCAAGCCACAACCACTGGGAGACAAGCTTATCATTACGGTTATAAGCCTCACAACTGCATGGAAGAAGGCCTATGGAAGTATTTATGCCTATAGGTCACAAAAATGAAGCTTTATGCATAAAATTAAGAGTGCGCCAGAGTATGACAGTCCTACAGATATGGAGCAAATAATAGAATGTCCTATGAGTAGGGAAGTTTGAATATTTGACTTACTATAGAGAATGTGAATGTGTGGACTAAACTTATATGTGCAGGGGGACCGAAATATGAATATATGTATGCCATCTTGATTTGATCATTGAAGCTAGTAAATGACAGTATTTGATAACAGTTGCAAAGGTTTGACTAGATTTGGTCGATTGATATAGATAAGCAATGTTTGAAGTTTGACATGATGCTTGATAATTCGTAGAGATGCTTTAGAAATTTGACTTGATATGTTTTGGGTTATGTATTGATTGAACTCATTGTGATAACAAATTTTGGTTTTGACCTGGTGACTAATGATTTGACTTGATATCTGGTGATTTTCCTTGATGATGGTGCTATGTGAGCATAGTAATTTTTAGTGACTAATATTGGTATTCAATAATGTTTTTGTATTCTCCTCATTATGTTTGGCACATTAGTTGAAGTATAAATAGTTGTGGTTCAATATGAAGTAACCTCACAATGAATGGATAAAACTTATATGGATCATTCTTGGTATATGCATGAAACTTATATGACTTGTCCTTGATGTATCCATTCATATTTAGTAGCAGAAATGTTTCATGATATGATTATGAGGATGGATTGATAAAGTTTGATTGGATAGTGCTTGGTAAATAAAATGTTGTTGTAACTTGATATTTGGATGTGAGCTCTGCCTGTCACCTGGTCCAAAGAATTTGTTAAAGTGATATTGATGATTTTGATATCAATTTTAATCTGACATCTAAGGCTTGATAAGATGACTTAGTTGATTTGATTGCACAATATTGATTTGTGTAAGGCTAAGCATATTGGTTTGGTCAAGTGTTATGTTTGCAGAAAGCATTGTATGAAGAAAGCTCCCCGATCATGGTATGTCCGCATTGACAGCTATCTGGTGAAGCCAAGATGATGTGTTGATCCAAACCTCTACTTCAAAAGTGGTTGAATTTATGACTTTTATTTTGGTTTTATATGTTGATGGTCTATTCTTGATAGGTAATGAACCTCTGATGATCAAAGTAAGAGGGAGATGGTCTCTGAAGTTCGAAATGAAGAATCATGGCATGATGAATTACATTCTGAAGTTTGGAAAAGAAAATCTATATCGTGAAGCTATTGAATTTTTTTTCAAAAGTGGAAATGCAAATCCTTGGACACTCTAATTAAATTTTAAGAAGTTATGAAGAGATATAGTTTAACTTGACTTGGAAAATGACAGTTGATTGAAGCATTGATGTTTCGTGAGAACACCTGTCCATATAAATATATGTTTTGCATAGAATCTGATTCAATTCATAATTGAGCCTCTTCATACACATTGAGTTTCCTCTGAGCACCCTTAGAGATATTGGCATGGGATGATCAATTTTTGGTCTAATATATTCTTCCTATGATATGTGATCACATGGATGTATTGATGTTGTTTGGAATTGTTATTGATAAGATGAGTGCAATTGGCTGCTGCCTTAGTATGATATTTGCCACGATATTTTTGGATGAGAATTTCGTAGTTGTAAGCACGAATGAGGTCGAGTACAATGTTATTGGCATGGCTTACTATGAGGTAGGTTGAAGAAGCTCTTTGGAGAGTTGTTTGAGCAAGTTATGGATATGACTAAGATACATTGTGATAACATTGAACGAGATCTGATTAGTAGAGAATCCTGTATATTGTTGGGTCTGAGATGCCTTCATATATTGAGACAATATTGTTGTTTGAGACAAGCTTAGGGTTGTGGTTGGCACCTCCATGAAAGGGAGGATGAATAAGGTATCCTTTTTTGTGATATACATTTGTTCTAATATATTATTTAATTTGACATCTTATACGAACAAGAGACTATTGTTATTGAGAGATCATGATTACTAGATATGAGCACGATGATATGTTTCTAATCTACAGAGAGTAGGACTGATCGAGAACATTGATCCAACTCTTCCCCCCCTGTCTAAGCTCCTAGGGTGAGGAATTGAGATGGAGGGCTCCTAGGGTTGAGGGATCTCTAGACAATAGGGACGTAGATGTTGCTCCCCTATCTGTTACCCATAGGGTTAGAGATGTTTCTACCCTATCTTCGTCTTTGCAAAGTATACCCTAGTTGGCATTATACCCACAAGTTGGGCTTGTTGGGAATATTTCTCCTCGTTTGGCCAATAGGTTGAGAGTGTACTTGGGGGTGTACAACCCAAGATTATTATAATGCAGTTGTTCTACCACATGACTCTTTAGGGCCATTGTTGGGAATATCAGTGGGAAATACGATGGGTTGAGATGTGCTCCCCTATATCACCTATTTTTCGATATGGGGTTGTAGATGTTTAGCTCCCCCGTGATATTTCAGGTTGAGATGTGCTCCCCGGTGTGATTTTTGGGTTGATATATGCTCCCCTATTCAATTTTAGGTTAAGACTAAGCTCCCCGACATGGTTTCAGTTTGATATGTGCTCCCTGAAGTTGTTCTGGATTGATCTAGGCTCTCTGATGTTGATGTGGGTCATATAATTGACCCCCAGCTGATGTTTCCCAAGTAGTAGCATTGGGCTCCCCGTTGATGTTTCCTAGGTAGTAGAATTGGGCTCCCCGTTGGCAGTGATTTTGGTTGGTAGCAGTGGCTCCCCCATGAATAGAGGGTTGTAGAATGAGCTCCCCTTCAATATCACAGTCTTCTTCATTTAGATTCGAGAACATTCAACATATGAACAGGGAAAATCAAGAGATAACAGGAATAAGTAAGATATGAGTAGAGATGAACAGTGAAGACATTTAGTTACTTGATATTGGATATGATTTGATGACAGGATATTTGTGATGATTACATGGTGCAGTTGTAATTTCTTCCTAGTTGAGAGGGAGTGTTGATTCGGCAGCTTAGTGACAAATTCCAACCATGGGACTAGAATCCTCTTTTCGAGAGGACCAATTTTGACTATTGGAGCACTCAATTTGGACAAGGGAAAGTGTAATTTTGAATTAAAGCCCACATGTGCACATTTGGTCAAGTTGGCCCTAAAGCAAATTTGACACCCTTGGAGGGCTATAAATACAAGTGACCTCAACCTCATTTGGAAGTCATCATGAGACATTCTTCTATTCTCTTTCTTGGTTTAGGCTCACATAAGTCTAAGGCACGTCCGTTGAGAATTGATTCGCACAAAGGATAAATTGCAGGATTTGAAGCTCACATCTCTGTTTTAGGGTTTTTAGTCATAGTCGCAGGCTTGTCAAAGGAAATTTTCCATTGTAGTGACAAACTTGGAGGTTCAAGGTAGCGACTAGAAGATCTTAGTCGCACGCATGTCTCTTCCTCCATGTGACTAGAATCTAAAGTTTGATTTTTCAGTTGACCAAAGTTTTCGCCAATTAACCATAGAGTTTAGTAGTTAACTACAGACAGTGACAATTGATTACAGGCTCCTGAATCAGGGTTTTGATTATTGGCATGGTTAGGTTCATCTCATGCATATTGTTTAGTGGATTTTTAATGGATAGGTTTATGATTGAAGATGTGGATCATTGTTCTCTCTCTTTTTTGAATCATTCAATGATAATCTAATAAGAAGAAGAATTTGAAAGGGTTTTCCCTATAATGGGTTTTGCCCTGGTCTCCAACCAATCTTGGTGTCTCTATGTGTGAATCATTTTCTTCTATTGTTCCTTTATGTTTTGTTGCATTGATGATGATGTTGTTCTGTCTATATAGTTGCATATGTTTTTGAATAATGTGATAAATCTAGATATTGTTAAGTTGTTATGGGGTGAATCTAATGTGTAAATGATGAAATGCAATTATCAAAGCAAAGAACAATATAGCCCTAAGAAAAATTAACAGTTATTTCGAAGCTTTCTAACCATGAAACATTTTCAAGGATGAATCATACTAGCATCAAACACATAGAACCTGACAACCAAGCCTAGAGACAAAGTGACAAGTTTTTCGCTAATGACACATAAATTCCATATGTTAATGAACATGTGGACTTTCTTTATATGCTATGGACAAACGACAAAGGGCTCTCATGTAACTTCCCCTTGTAAAGCACCTTCCGTGTAATTAAGAAATACAATTCATAAAGTCACTTTATTATTAAAAAAAAGACCCATGGTATTTAGATGGGGAAAACTTATAAAAAAAAGAAGATGAGAGTTCATTGGAGATATGAATCAGTATTGATATTTTGTTACTTGTCTTCAGAGCTCTAGTAGCTTAGGGTGGGTGGGAGAAACCCTCATTATATTTCCTGGTTTCGGTGTTGAAATACACAACCCAGTTAGTGGCAGTTAGTTTAAGTGGCTATAAAGTCACCCTAACTAATCATTGATCTCACAGGGAGTTGAATTGGTTGAGAAAAGAGTCACTTCATCCATCTAGTGAAAGAACTGAATTATTGTGCTCAAGGAGGGTCGAATTAATTTATTTTGGTGGGTCGAGTTTGCATGAACAAGTGTCAAATACCCAAGAGTCTAAGGGTCAACATTTTCAGGGTTCATTCAACAGGGTCCATCTCCAACATTTTATGTATTTTTTCTCCTGAGAACCCATTAATAAAAATTTTCAAAGCAACAATGTTTTATTTAATTTCATGGTTTTTACAATTTTTAATTTGTTGACAATTTATATTGTGTGAATTGGTGAAATTTTTCATGATACTTTTGGACAAAATTCAAGGCATAATTGCTTTTGAACCAACAGGAGAAATTGTCCACAAAAGTATTTCAAAAAAATCGAGGATTTTAGTAATATATGTGAAGATTATAATAGAAAAATTGAAGATTGTAACATAAAATCACTTGAAGATTATAACAGAAAATTTGAAGAATCTCACAAGAATTACACAAAAATGATAGGTCAGATTGAAGCATGGGCATCATCAATGGCGGCGAAAGGAAAAAAAAATTGTAGATTTGAAGCAACAACTAAAGACCAAAAATCAAAGATTGAACTAAGCAATGATCCAGATAAAAGTATGGAAGAGGAATCCACCAAGAAGAAGAGTAATGTCCAGAAAGTAGTGAAATAAAAGAAGGTTGCAAATATGAAGATGATGGAACTGCAGTTGAGGAGATCCATGTAGTTGTTGAACAAAATCCCAGTGTGACATACCTTGGTTAATATTCCTTCATTTCCAATAAATTGTAATTAATTAAAATCGCTGAGAGAGGGACATAAATTCCATTGATTGAGGACTTGGTTATTTCAAATATGAGTCATGGGTTGACTGAGTGGTTTTAATGGGCTAACTATGTATTAAATTAAGCTGGAAAAATGAAGGATAGTCATATGTGTATTTTGGGGAAAATGAAAGCAAGAAAAGGACAAAAATTTAATGAAGATTATGGGTTGCATTGGCCACGAGGAGGGCCTGCGTAGACCCATGAAAATATAAGAGACGGTTTTTCATTGTTAGGTCCCTATAATACTAGTGATTACCCCATTACTATTGTATTTATATCCCTTCTTAATATATTTGTGCCCCTATTGTCCCCATATTGTTATTATTGTGCCCCATAGAATCCCTCTAGTGTTATTTTGTGCATTTATATTATTATTGTAAGGTCGGCTGGGTTATATTGTGACTCCTTAGACTCCTATATATAGAAAGAAGGTTTTGTCATTTGAATCATCCAAGAATTGTTCATTTGTGTAATGTAAAAGAGGTTGCCCCCTCGAAGAGGCTGAATTCTAAGGCGTTGATCTATATTTTCTATCCTTTTGTGAGCTGGTTTCATAACATTTGGTATTAGAACTTTGGTTTCTAGGGTTTCGCTGCTCCAAATAGGTCATCGTGGCATTTTCACTATAATTTTTTTTCTGGGACGTTTCAAAAGCGCATAAAAAAAAAAAATAAATAAATAAATAAATAAATTTGAGAAGAAATCGCATTGAACCTCAGGCCCAAATTTTAGAGATTTTCGTGCTATATTTGCGGAGATATGATCTGAGGAAGTTGGTCTTTTTGCAGACTCCTGAATTACATTACAAACAGGTGACCTGGGGAAAATCGTCATAAATTTCTCTCTGAGCATCAGATTTAAATTTCGTAAGAAGGTACAGAAAGAGGATCGAATGTAGTTTCTTGTATATATTTTTTAGAGCGAAAGGTCGAAACATGGACACGTGGCATGTCGTACAAGTTCGCTCTACTAAACTAGTCTATAATCAGGTCATTGTGGGAGATTTGGCATAACTCTTCCTTGGAGAATCCAATTTGGATCAGACTGGTGGCATTGGAAAAAGGACACAAAGGGCTACTACAGGTCACGATTTCAGAACTGGATGATTCGAAATTACAGAGATACATCAAAGGCAATATCGAGCTCCTACAAAGTGAAAAAATGTGTGTAGATTTTTTTAAATTTTTGCGTAAGATTGGTTTGAAAAATTATTTTGAAGGAATTCAAAGGGCATAGTAGAGAATTATTATCGGTAACTGATGCCCCGAGGAAAAAAAATGCAAACATCTAGTAAGCAACCTGAAAGCTCTAGCATGACTCATGAAGAAGAGGAAGAAATGCTACATGATATA